>JAUMJK010000869.1:600000-891750 GCA_033558105.1 Coccyzus lansbergi
AAGCTGTTAATCGACTGGCCATTATACAGTCTCATATACAGTATGAATTGCTCCCATTGCTCTCATTATGATAGTAGCCATTAAATAACACTAGGACAGAGAGCAATGTGTTTTTATTTTTCTCACAAATTTTGGGAAATCATTAGAGGATTATGTTTACTGTCTAAAATTATGAACTGAAGTAGTGCAATTAGGAACAATATTTTCAACTAAAGATAGAATTAAGAATGATTTCTAAAAAAATATCTTTTTAGGAGTCATCGCGATCTTTTTTAAAAGACCTATTCTGCAGCACAGATCTTTTTTTTCTCATTGTGCCATCATATGGTCATTATGAGATGATTTTTACTGAAAACAAAACAGAGAATTTCTTTCCTATGTAATGACTTAAGCATATTAAGTCCCAGAATTATGACATACTCCTTCCCATTTGCTTTCTGTTTATCTTTTAAAAAGTAGATACATTACTTGTATTGATTGTAAGTAATATTCTTACAAAGAAACCAGTATAAATGTAATCATGCTGCTACACAGAATTAGCAATATGGGATGATGCATGTGTGACTGTCATAAACACGAGCAGAGGAAATGGGATTCTACCTCCCCTTGCTGTGATTGGCAGCAAAGGAAGCCTTAACCTTCATCCTGTGTTTTGGTCATCCAGCTTTCGTTTTTAATTCAGTATATACGCTATGAGCCTGTATTTTAAAAAGTAAGTACCGGTGTCTTTATTTTCTTTCTTTCTTCTTCGTTTTTGATTTGGTTTTGTTTCGTTTTTAATATTAGCAACTTACATACACTTGGTTTACCTTCAGGTAGTACAGTGTGTTGATTGTTACTATCACAGTCCTCTAAATGATTTTTCTCTGTGTCTGAATAAAAACTTTAGAAGGTAAGGTGCGCTTATTTAATTATTTTGTAGTACACTTGTAAAATAAGTGTTGTACACTTAGTTTGAGAAACACTGAAGTGCTGTGATATAAATCATTTGGATAACATTTTAAGTGCCCATTAACTAATGCTAAATTACAGCTGAATACCAATGGCACTAAATGCAACATCCACATGAATGTAAAATGAATTCTTTATTATCAGTGCTATTATGGTGGATATCGAATGACTTCACAATAATGGGACACTTAAAAAGTTAGCGTGATTTACTGTTACAAACTGTATGTTGCGTTTTGTTCACAAATATTTCATGTAAGTAGTGGATAAAGCTTTTGTTCAATTGAAAGTTGGGAAGTAGGGGATTGATGTGTATCTTGTATTTTAGAGAAGTATGGAAGTATGATTTGCTGGTGGACTATTTCAATTGTATGAAGACCATCACTTCTTGAACTAACTTTCTGTAAAGGAATGTGGTGTGTCATTCATTTGCTGGCTTCTAAATCTTTAATAAGCTGAAATGCATAAGAGTTAGACTTGGCAGGAATGTTAATTCACTACTCATTTTTCAAATATTATTGCATTTTGGTTTTATATAAAGAGGACAAGAAAAACATGTGAACGCTTTAACTAATCAATTATTTTAAAAATGCCTGATTTTCAGGTATGAAATACGATAGAAATGTACCAACTAGTATCTTTGATTTAAATCATATTTTCTCATCATGATATTATCTGCTAAGTTGTTTAATTATCTGATAACCTTCCCTGTTTGTTCTGAATTTGGGAAAGCTTTGCTAGAAACACAAACTCAAAGCAAAGACTCATACACATAGACATTCTCTGTGGAAGATTATTGGATTTGCTGATAATGCAGACATTGATGCATCAAGGATATTTATTCCCCAAAGAGGGAGTAAATGTAAGCAGATGTCTGCTCATGTATGCAGTATACTTTCCCAGGAAAAAGTGGAAGTAGCCTTTTCCAATAAGGAATTAAGAAATTACTTGCTAATTTCTTCCAGAGATGCCTCTGATTATATGAGACACTGGTTGACAATTTACCTTTTTAATCACTTTTTAAAACTGGAAAATTATTCTCATGTAAAACACTCACTAATTAACCTCCTTGCCTTTGCTTTGATTAATTGAAAATATGCATTTATCAGAATATTTGAGATCTGCCAATGAACAAAGGTTACAGCTCAAGGGAATCACCTTCCCTTTTTTCACACAGTCCCTCTATGACAACTTATTGTTAATTGCACAGAGCGGTGGTCGGTCTACTCAATGCTGTCTCCTCCTTCCATAGGGCTCTTCCTTGTTTTAAAGATTTCAAACCACCTCTTTGGGAATTAGGTTCTTTGTTGGCAGAAAAATTAGCTGTCTGTGGACTGAAAAGGCCTACACTAATCATGGTGCAGCATCCCTGTGTTACACCTGACAGGATTATTAGGACAAAATAGAGTCCTCTCAATCTTCTCAGCACTGCTTTTAAAAAGCCAACCGCTACACCAGCGACAGCTTTTCTACCCAGAACAAAGACTGTCTAGACTCCCACGAAACCCACATGCCTGCTGATCATTTACCTAGTGACATGAACACAGGCTCCCTGCCTGTCCACCTGCCCTTGTGGCAGTCACCCAGAGACCGAGTTGGCCATGCTAGCACATTTGGATCAAGATACAGCGATTTTCAGGACAGTGTTATTGTACTAGGTCTTATAAACTGAAGACAATTTGGGCATAGGGACCAAAGGAGAGATTCCTTTTCCCAGCGTTATGCACCTACAATAGAGAGCACTCCATCTGCACTGACTGCTCTTGGCTCCCTTTACCATCGGCAGAGAGAACTAGGCACTTCCAAGGTGTAGTTATTATGACTGTTTAATGGAATCATCTACTCTTGACTGGATGAATCCTACCCCAATTGGCAGAGAGAAGTAAAAATTATCTGTACCTTAAGCAGGCTGACAATCTCTACTAATCTGCTTTACACACAATTTTAAGCATTATCCTTGCTATTAAAGCATTCTGCTGTGTTTAGTAGAACTAAAGATCATTCAGCGTGGAGACTCACTTTCTACCTTATTTTCCCTAAATGTTATGTTTGAGAAATTCCATTCTTTCACAGGAAGAATTTCGTGTGCTACTGTTATTCTAAATATTTGTATACAAACAGATATGACTACAATGATAAATTATATACAATTAAAATGAGAGCAGCATTAAAATTAGATACTAAATAATACACAATGGCTTTATGGAAGTTTATGCTAACAAAAGGTCATTTTGGATTTTAGGAACTCCGAAATGCTCACAGTGAACAGCTCATGGGAATCCGCCGGGAAGAGGAGATGGAAATGTCCGATGATGACAGTGGTGACAATCCCAGTAAAAAGCTGAGAGTAGACGATTCAGGTAAAACTATATCCCTCTATAACATCAAGTATATTTGGCTGGCTATTTTTTAAAAGCAAACAAAAACTTGCATGTGAGAAGTCACACATTAATAGCTGATTATATAAGACAGTATCTTATTTTGGACCCTCATACATTTTTATTTGAATTATGCAAGCTGTCTCTAGGAGATGTCTTTCACCTGCTATGATCTATAATGATGAAAATTCTCCAGTTCTCTCCTTGACTGAAAATGTTATGTTTCTTTAGTGCGTTTTGTAGTCTTGCATAAGACTTTACTTTTGTAGTTGTAACAATGTTTTCTTATGAGACCAGTTGAAATTATGTTCTGGTCAGTATTCTCTAAGCCTTACCTTGCTTTTCCACAAATACATTGTTATATATAAGCCCTCTAACACATACGCTATACCATTTTAACTGTGTTTTGTGGGACTGACTTTTAAGAGTACATGTTTCTCAATATGGTACTGCACACTGCATTAATTTGACTCTGGTTAGGTGTCTGTCATGAAAGAAAGAACAAAGGTGTTTTGTAATATGCAGAAAGAAAAACTTTCTACAAATACTCACCTATCCAGGGTGGATGCTCCAAGAGGTGGCTCAGAAGCTGCCTGAATTACCAACTGGTGACATGATCTGCATGAAACCGTTGCTTGTTTTCTTTACATTGGCTAATAAACCTGTGAGTAGCTAACAAGGGTTTGCTTGTCTAGACGCTCATCTGCAGAAAGAAAATTTACAGAGGCTAAAGCCAAAGCATGACTGGGAGCTACCAGCAAGCAGTGAACTTTAAGGAAGGTGAAGATATAATACAGAAAGTAACTGGGAGTCTGATGAGGAGGACAATTTTGATCTAGGTTTTTGCATGCAGGCGCCATATTAAGAAAAGAAAGAATTTCACTCATTAACTGGTTTGAAGACCTTGAATACCTGCACTAAGGTGTAACTTGAAGCTTATATAGAGAAGAGTTCTTTTGCTTCTCCTGTGACAAAATGATATGTGAGGTCAAATGACTCCAGAAGTAAAGACTGAAAGAAGGAGTGTTGTTCTAGCAAAGAAATTTTTACTACAGCATCTCTCTTGAGGGGAGAATTAAATGCTTTTCCTGGAAGTAAAATGAAACAATAAAACCTGTAATAAGGAGCCTTAATTTTTGTTTGGCTCATTGTGTGGGTTTGGATTTTGAATTTCTAGACTTCATTAGCAAATGTTTGGAGCTGAAACAAAGCACTACTAGCAATCAGAGTTTGTGTCTAATCATTTTGCCTTGATGTTGTCCACTTCTATGGAGGGAAGACATTACTATTAATAACAGGAAGATGGAACCAGAAATAAAATCATAGAATGGTGTGGGTTGGAAGGAACACAACCAAAATGGGCAAGGACACCTCCCACTAGACCAAGCTGCTCTAAGACCCACCCAACCTGGCCTTGAACACCTCCAGGGATGGGGCATCCACAATTTCCCTAGGTAACCTGTACCAGTGCCTCACCACCCTCATCATGAAGAATTTCTTCCTAATGTCTGATCTAAGTCTTCCCCTTCCCATTTTAAAGCCATTCCCCCTTGTCCTATCACTACAAGCCCTCTTCAGGTAATGGAAAGCTGCTAGAAGGTCTTCCCAGAGCCTACTCAATACCCACAGCCTGCACTCTAGAAGAGGTGCAATGATGTTTGGCATTGTCTTGCTTATCAGTTCAGCTAGGTTTAACTTATGCATACTTAGGGCAGAGCTATGCTGGTCATTCTTTTTGTAACGTGTCAAAGAGGAGTGTGTCTTTGGTTTTCTTCCATGAAAAGGAAAATTTCTATCAAATGTTTTGATATCTGAGATTACTACAGTGTTCCATCCCAAACAGCATAAATTTATTTGTACTGTTATATTGTGACCACTTGAATCCCTCCCGTGATAACAGTAGCAAACCCAGTACTGTGTTGCACACTAAGTCAAATTTAGTGAGATGTATCTGCCTGAATACTTGTCTGTCATCACCCATTGTACCATTCATCATCCCCTTTATCTCAGCAGAGTTGATCCAGCCTACTGCACATACAACCATCCAGATCGAAAATTATTTTTATACCTTCTCCTTCCAACATTGGTCTCTCAACCAAAGCAAGTGGATTTGATTCTCATGTTATTGACAAGAGAGGCAACTTGGAGTGGAGTCAAAAATGTTATTGTGTGTGAAACTTTTGTAAATTATAAGAAAATGAGAGAAATATGTTTGTTATTTTCATTTTTCTTTACAATGGAATGATTCTTCCTTCCTCCTCATTTAAATTACTGCCCATGTTAGCTGCCTTCTTGTCTACTTGTATTCTTTTTAGTATGCCCTTCCAGAACCACGTGTTTATCTCACTGGAGTGGCTGTTTGTATTCACAATATTCTATGTTCTACAAAGAATGTCTTTTAAAGACCCTTTTATCACAAAGAAAGAATTCGTCACAGTAAGAAAACATTGGAACGTTCTTTATTTTTAACCCCTTTTCTTAAAATGTTTGTCTAAATGCTTAACTGGGAAGGGCCAGGCTTGAATAACTCAAAGAAGATATTGTACCTCTTCGATTCAAGACTGTATGCACACATAAAGGCTTGGGAGTCTAGATCTGAAAGTGGCTGAAGAAATGAGACATGATTAATTGATCTGGATAGTTACAGAGTTCTGGACTTCCTGGCTTACCATCTCAACAATGTTCTTGAGAACATTATTTTTCAGTTTGTCCTATTCAACAGTGCAAACAACTGTCCTTGAAAGTTACCATCCCCAAAGCTACAAGAAATTACAGACACTTCCACAAGTTTCCAACATCCATGTCAGGTCTTTTTTTCACTAGTTCAGCTAGTTAAATCACCCTTACTAAAAGAAGATTCAATTAACTCAATAATTTAGAGTAGATCCTAAGATCTCGTTCTTTTTTGGTAAAGTATAGTTTCAGCATCCTTCCAATGTAATTTCTTCTGTTACTCAAACCTTTTTCATTCGGACATAACTGCATCTAGTCAGGTGCTGTGTGTGTCACATTTCCTCACAGCTAGACTGGTTAGAATGAAAACTTTCCTCTAGGATATCTGAAAAGAAATCTATTCATCAACCCTGAAGAAAAGACAATGGATTCCAGCCCCAACATTTGCAAACAACACAAGGTATCTAAGCCCTGAGGCTGTACAAAAGGACTTCATTGACTCAGTGCTTATCCAGACTTGGCTGAACTAGCATACATGCCTAGTTTATAGGAAATACTCCAGGCCTCACAGACTAAAGGTTATTTGCATTACAGGTAGAGCTGGCAAAAAAGTTGACCTGAGACTGAGTGAATCTCACCTCTGGAATCAACCGTTCCTTTGGAATAATGGGGTTTTCCCCAGATTTATCCTTTAAACAGTGATTTTTCTGCAATGTGGATTTTTGAGTTTGAAAGGGACAAGAGGGTTGCTGAAGTAAATCTGGGAGATTGCTAAGAAAAAAATAATGATGATTGGCAAGTCAGTTAATGCATTTGAAAGTCGAGGTGCAGCTACTGAAGCATTAGCTCAAGGGAAAAAGAAGATTCAGCGCTGTAGTCTAGAGGATATACAAAAAATCTTCAGAACAATCAGGATTTATGGATGCTTCATCTCCCACCTGCTGGCACTGAGAGTAAGGATCCACATGTGAAAGCCTCCAAAGTAATTTTAAGAATTAGTGAAGTGAAGCTGCATGTTGTCGAAAAGAGCTAAAGTTTCATTTTAACCTAGAAGGCACCTGAAATTTTACTTTAAAGGGAGGTATGTTATTTTCTTCATTTTTGCAGGTTCTCAGTGATGTGTCATTAATTCTAGCAAGTCTAATTTCAGCAAAAGAAAGATGCACAGCACTTGCAGATGAATGCAGGAAGGATGGTTTCATTGTTAAGGAATTTGACTGTTTCCACAGGACTGGGCCAAATCCTAGCTCTGCTACATATCCCCTGCCTAGACTAATCAATGAATTGTGTTATCTCAGTTCTGTCCTGTCAAATGAAGGAAACAATGCTTCCTTTCATTCATCCCCTGCCTATTCTGTCCTTGTGGGTGATAAACACCTCAGTATAGGGTTTTGTCTGACTGAACAGACTTGAAATAGTCCACTCACTGGGCCCCTGGATCATTTTACCACCTTTGCATTACCTGTGATGAAGTAACAATAGCATCTCGGGGATTGCATGCAAACAATAAATTGCAAGTTATGTAGTGTAAACCCAGTTTGAACTTGTAAGGTTGGCACAGCCCTCCAAGTCAGGAAAGACAACCTCTATGGCAGGATTTTCAAACATGCCTAAAGTAGGCATTGTATTTAAACACTGAAGCTCTTTCTGTCTGGATCTTTTAAGTGCTTTCCTGCACTGTTCCATCCTGTTTGCAGCATCAACTAAGTAACTTGCCATAGGAGACAAGGCCGAATAATGGGCAGTCCATCTTACAGAAGGGTATGAGTCCTTGTGAAAGTCAGTATTTGAAAATCGCACCCTGGTGCACACAGCATAACACAGGTTTTGTGATGTTGTTCATAAGTCTATCTTGAAAACTGCAAGCCTGGCAAGTCTTCAAGGAAAGCCTGAAACAATGCCAAAGTGATCGGTGTGATGCTTATTCATCTTTTGTCTGCAATTCAGTCCTCTTTTTGCTTTCTCTAAGGCTTGTGTGCATGCAGAGATGCACACGTGGAATGGAAATTGTGTTTTATAGCTGGATTAAACCGGTAGGAAAGCTTTATACAGCTTGTTGCAACTTTGAATAGGAATTGCTGAGCTCCAGCTGTGTAGAAGTGAGCTTTGCTCTTCCTTTTCTTCCAACTAATGCAGTGTCATGGCAGATCTCGTGTCAGAAATTCCTCTTCCTCCTGATCCCAAGGATCAGATATTTCTCCTTTCCTTTGTTGTAAGTATAAGATTTTTAATTTTATGAGTTTTTTTCTGTTACTTCTCCATCCCATAGCATTTCAGCATCAGATTTCATAAAGTGATGCTAATATTCAACAAGGTCATAATTTCTCCTTTTTTCCTTTTAAACACTTGTTGGTAAAGATAATGTAAAATAACAAAATGTATTTGCTTTAGAAATTAATGTGCTAGCATTGCTTTTTTCATCAAATAAATCAATACCATTTCAAACCCATCAGCAGCTGGTGTCGTAATCAGCCCTGCAATAATAAGCATATATAGGCATATGAAAAGGAAAATAAACATTGTTAACAGAAGACACTAAACAGATTTTATAAGCAATCTGAAAGAAAAGAACATATTTAAAATCTGAAGGTCTGAATTGTCACTATACTGACACAGTTCCCCTCTGACCCAAGAATACAGAATACAATCCTTTTCAGCTCTCTGAGTGGAGTAACTTCCCTTTAAATGAAAGTGCTCTGGACACAGCAGACAATCAGCTTTGCTCCCAGGAACCATCAGAGATGATCACTAGAAAGCAGCACAAGATGATTACTCCCTCTATGCTGGGAAAATTCTGCTTTAGTGTCTTTCACAGCATGCCAGTACAGAGCTGTTATCATCAGGAAAACTCCCATTTTGTGCCTTAAAGTGTATTCCATTTTCCTCACAGTTTTTACAAAAAAAAAAAAAAAGGCTGAAATTCTGGAAGTCTGGGCCTAATTTTATGCCCCTGTTTTGAGTCCGTTTGGATCTAATAAGGCTTCTTGTGTAGATGTATTTAGCAGACATGCCTTGATGAATCAAGGCTGATGGTAGCTGACAAGCCTGTTTTCCCTGGGGAATAAAGACAGCCTTGTCCTGTCCCAGGTACTGGCCCAGTTCTTCTAGATCATATGCAACACATCAGCTCTGGGATGAAGGCCTATGCTGGTCCCATGGACGCAGCAGTGAAAGGGTTAACCTAACTTCCAGTTCCTAAAGGAAACAGACACTTCAAAGGCATTTTCCTAATATGGGGTTTATGAGGATGTCCCCTTCATTACAAAACAAGTCTGTTGCGGTTTGATGCTTTTCAACTGCCAGAAATACTATTATCTAGATTAAGTTTTATCATGTTTTCTGGGTATTTCATACTGATAAGATTTTATGCAGGATCATTACATATGAGAATAGATTTAATCCTGTTTTTAGTAAGCTTTAAGGACACTGAGGGATTATTTATGTAATAAGATGCAAAGTTGCTATGGAAAATGCTATAGCAACCTAACATCTTCACAAAACCAAGCAGCCACTTGTGACAGCAATCTAAATTTACATTTATTTTAGTGTCATTTTATTGACATTCTTAGTACCTCATTTTGACAGCATGTTAAAATATGTTTTGCATTCATGCTAGAATAAAATTAACAGCATGTTGTTGGAATGAAGATGATACTTATAATTTTTGGTGATAATTTTAGCATATTTCATTTTGTGTAAATAGCATTAAAATAGTAGTGAATAGAAGCTTGGTTGCACCTCCTCTGTTTGTAATAGAGCAAACAATGCACACTGAACGTAATATTTTACAAGTCAGTGAAAGCTAAACTGTTTTTACTTGTTTTATATCTGAATGAAAATATTTTTAAGAAAGAAATGATTTTGTTATTAGAATTTATTTCAAATCCTGTATCTTTTATTACAAATTTCCTAGTTCAGGACACAGGCTATAAATTTTCATTAGGTTTCATAAAGCAGGGCGTCATTTCTGAATGTGTAGACTTGCAGTTTGAAAGGGAATTACCCTGTTTAAATGGGACTTTTCTAAAACATAGTGTAACTCTACACATCGCCCCTTAGGAGGTTAAACAGAAAGGGTAAGAAAAAAACAAACACAAAGCATCCAAACAGTCTGAACTCTGTCCTTCACTCATTGCAGTTAATAATGAAACTTGCATTGACTTCAATGGAAACAGAAGCAAGCTCTGTATATCGATTTTCTCCTTCCCCCTCCATTAAGAATCCTGAAGTGTGGCTGTAACATTGTTGGAGTGGGATGTTGGCAGAAAAATCAATAAAAGACAATATTAGAACATATGCTGTTTTCAGCTTCCTCACAATCTGATATAGCTGGTATTAACATTATTCTTCAAATTTACTTCATGCTTTCTGTGAAGTGACCTCCCTTATAGTGCCCTCTCCAATATAAACCTTCTGTGGTCTTACTTTCATATTTAGCCTTCAAAAGAATGAGCCCTATTTGTAACAGTGAAGGTGGTTGATTCTGAACAGATTCCTTCAAAAGTGATTTCAGCCTAAACCCTATTTCTGAACTCCTATGAAAGACCATTTCTATTTTCATTTAAAATAAGGTTTTCTGTTGAGGTTTTCTTAATTATGCTGCTCTTCATGCCCTGTTGGTTTTAGAAACCCTATTCACTCCAGCACCTTGGAGAGTCTTGCAGATACTACTTGAAGTGGAAATTTATGTACCTTCTCATCACCCTTAAATCCAAGAAACATCACCCATTGTTAAAGCGTCAGAGGAAGTAATGATCAGAAAGCAGTGTCTTTTCCAATGTCAATACAAACTTCTAAACTCGTAACTGCAGTTTTGGGGAGCATCATTATGTTGTGAGACATGTAAGGCTGGCTGAAGTTTCCAAAGAATTAAAATCTCCCTTTTCAAAGCACGCATCTTCTCATTCCTTCTATGTCCAGTTGAATGTGATTGCATACCAGCACTTACAAACACCTCAAAGCAGACACACTTGAAGCGTGATGGTAACAGAAACTCCCGAAACAACCACTAGTTGGTGTTGCTGGTTTACTTTGGTTTACTTAGATTCAGAGAAGTTCCATGATAACCTGCTCTTTGGTTTTATCTTAAAGATCATACCAAGAAAATAAGCTACTTCTTAATGACATATATCCATAGAACAGCATTTTTGTGATAAATATATTGAAGGATTTGGTTCATAAAGCTGAAAGCCAAGTGGGTTCAAAGCTGCTTGGAGGTTCATCATCTTGTTTGGTTTTAGACTCCTGACAGAGGGAAAAGAGAACAAAAAAAAAGCCATCAAGGATGTGAAATGGCCAAGTAAAGAACTAGATACCATACCAAAACCATACCATTTTATTCCACTTCTATACTAATCCCAGCATCTGACTAGTTGAATGACAGCATATAGAACTCTAAAGGAGGAAAATGTGCTTATTCTATGTTAACAAGAAAGTGGTTTGTTTTGTTGTTTTGTTTTAAAATAGAACTAACAATTGCTAGTTTTCTTTTTTTTCGCCCTTCAATGAGCAAATAGTTTACAATCATTTTGTTTATTTATTTTGATGCATAACAAGTTGCATCAAGTGCAAGAACTGTGCCAAGCCCATCTTTGTAGCACTTATATCCAGTAATTGCTGAGCTGCTTCTACAACTGCCAGGTGTCTACCTCACATGTCAGCCAGGGATATCTCTGCAGAGATTTGGGTGGTTGCTGGTCCACAACACCAGTTTTTTCATTACTTATTTGTCAAGCATCAGATACAGACTGTCTTCCCTCTTGAATTTGTCTGAGCTCTGGAGACAAGTAAGCAGTTTTAACAACTGAGGAAGAGCACGATCAAAAACAATAGCTCTCTTCGTATTGTTTTATTATCGTATAGTTTCATCATGTTTTGTTGGTAGGTTTTGAAATGCCTGTGTTGTTAAACCTTAATCCCACAAGCTGTTGCCTGCTGCTTGGAGTGTTTACACTCACCTTTTGCTCTGCACTCACAGATACAATGTCCTAAGCAGCAGTTTACGTAGAAAGTCTGGTAAAAGGAGTATTTCACAGTACTCTCTTCAAAGTTATACACTTTGCAAATTTCTGTAAATTATCTGTTTCTGAAAGGACTGGAAGTACCACTAAGCTCTGTAGAACCCTGTAATCTGCAAGTTTGCAACACATTTTATTTATCAGTGGCTGAGAAAATACCTACTAAACATGTTAAATTGTGGAGAAGCACAGTGGCCTCTATTTGCAGATACTGAATGTGCTGTAGGCAAAAGGAAGGTGAGAGAAGAAGGCTTTGGCTTGCAGATATAGCTCTTCTGGACACCCTTCTGTTCACATAAGGGATACGTGGCTAAAGAAGTGCTGTCCAAATGTGAGAGTCAAGAAATTAAAAGCTTCATTTGCTTATGCTACTTAAAGGGGTAGAAACACATTCCCATATTTAAGATCCATTTTTATCTAAAGCCAGAGTAACTGAGCAAGTATTTCAGAATTATGCACAATTTTAAAAGAAAAATTAGCTTAACCCTCCAATCAAGTACAAGGTCAGAGAGATAGCTAGATAAATACTCTCCTGCAATTTAAGGTGCAATACACCTTGTACTTGTGCAAGAATCTTATACAGAGGTGGTTAATCCTCACAGTTATAGGAAACACTTTACATTTACAAACAAAGTTTATAAATCAGAACAATTCACAACCCTATTGTCACTTAAAACACTCAGATCAGCCCTTTCATCCTAACGAATGTTACAAATCGAGAGATTCATGTGCACACTGTCAAGTTTGTTTCAAAGTAGCAAAGACTGTTTCTTCACATTTATAAGTCCTACAGATTTTTTTTTTCCAAGTAGTCACAGTGATGCTGGGCCTGAATGCAATTCCTACTTTGAATGCCAACAGTAGCAACGCAGCCATGCATCTTGTAAATGTCAATGCTTATTGTTTAAGTCTGAATAAAAATATGGCAATTACTTTGACTTCTAAGAAGTAACCATAAATAATCCACCTATTCAGAAGCTTACCTACATACAATAATGTTTGAATATCCTAAGTTAATTCATGAATCACATGTACAGACTTATGTACAATCCATTTACACATGACACCTAAGATTAACATATCACATACGAAACACGGAGTATTCATCAGCATCTTTTATGCTGCGCAGAGTTCTAATGTTTGTACCTTCAGATGCAAAACACAATTGATGCAAGCAGCGTTTTTTTCCATTATTGATGTGGTAGAGGGTCTTCAGTGCTATCTGGCTTCTCCCCAGTAACCAGTGCTCTTCTTACTTGAGTGAACGTACTCCTTCCCCCATGAGACTAAAATCTCCTCTGTTCCTTTTAGTGATATGGGAATAGTAATCGTTTTCTTATCATTGATTGGAGGAAAATTCTTCCTTAGTTGCTGGCATCTTTAAAGCACAATCTCTGTAAAAGTGTTGTTAACAGTTCTATTTCTCAATTAGGAAAAAAAAAAGCGGAACCTCTAAAAGAGATTCAGTAGTTGATTAATTATATTTAACTGAGGCAGTGATTATTGGTAAACAAAACACACAAGGATCTGAAAAAATCATCTCATTAATAGTCAAATACTCTAATAAGCAGTGAGAAATAGTGATTTTTACTTAATTTTGAAAATATCTGAGAACTGCTGCTAATTTCAGTCAATGTTATATCTCTGTATTCTCTTATGGTGGCTTGCTTGCTACTCACCTAATTCAGGAGGACAACCAAGCAGGAAAGGCAATGCAGCATTAAACCCAATTAAAAGTTAACCCATCACAGTTGTCTGTGCAGAGGAAACTCTTCCTTCTCCTGTCTCCCCCTATGCACAAGCCAAGTCATTTGGGCTTGGTTCATAGAATCGCTAGGTTGGAAAATACCCATTGGATCACCAAATCCAAACATACCTATCAAATACTAAACCATGTCCCTCAGCACCTTGTCCACCCGTCCCTTAAACACCTCCAGGGAAGGTGGCTTAACCACCTCCCTGGGCAGCCTATTCCAGTGCCCAATGACCCTTTCTGACAACTTTTTTTTACTTATATTCAGCCTGAACCACCCCTGGTGGAGCTTGAGGCCATAATGGGTGGTGGTGGAAGAAATGCAACCCAAACCCAAGAGGAAACAAGGGTCCTTTGGTTTACAGAGGTGACCTGGGGAACCTAGTTTCAATGGGGCAGATTAACTAGCAACTGTCAAAATATCATTTCCAAGCTGTGTAGATTCTTGTTCTCCAAAGAAATGCTGTCAAGTAAAATAGACCTAATATGTGACAGGCTTTAATATTATTGTAACAAGGTGGTCTCTTCCAAGTTCTAGATATGAATTTCAGTAATGTGATGTGACATCTTCATAGGAAAAATCCAAAACACTTAATGCTACAATTTACCTGGGACAGAACTGGGTTAAGAGGGGACCACAGAACACACTGCAAAATAAGTTTGAATGAGGGAAGAGAGAAACATCTGGCAACGTCAGGCAAGTGGGAATTACAAATGAATAAAGGGGTGGACTTGTGCGTCTGGTGCTGAAGGAGGAACTGAACTGAACAAAACCAGTACAGAGGTAAAAGATTGTAAGGTACAAATAGAGTAGTAGAAAGACTGGCTTGAAGTAGGAGAATAATTAGCCTTTGTCTTTTGAGCTCTTTAATGAAAGCTGGTTAACTGTTAAGTGGGTTTTCCGCAGCCAGGAGGTCTAGATTAATGATCCAGACTGAGCTCCTGAGCTATGATCACCTGTAAGATTGTAGCAAGTAATCTGCATCTTATTCCTGAGATTGGCTAAAATAGTGAGGTTAAATTGCCTTGTTAGTTTTTTTAATTAAAAGTCAGAGTTTGTGAGAGTGTGATGAAATACATAGAGCTGATACCGATACACAATCTAGAAAAGTAGGAAGCCACTAGTCCAGAGACTTAAAGCATGAGATTTTAGTTAATGATCTCTCCAGGGCTTTAAATAAAATGTCAGATATCATGAGACTCATCATAACACCATAGGAGCACTAGTCTCTGAGGCATTCCTAGGCCATTGCAGAGCCAGAATTTGCATGCTACTTTTTATTATTAGGCCCAGCTGGACTGTAATCTGCCCTCGCTTTCCCTACATCTTCTTTGCTTTTTGAAGAGAGGTACGCTTCATTGCACAAGAAATAATAAGCCTTCATAAATTACTGGTAAGCCATATGTGTAATAAAACTAGGAAAGAGCAGTGCTCTTGCTGAAGTCTACTAAGCAGGAAGAAGTTTAGTAGGCTGAAAAAAAAAATCTCTCTTCAGAGAAATGCTTTGGTGTCTCAGATCTTACATCTGTCTGTACTAGATGGGAAGGATAAAATTGCAGTCAAATTATGGAATGATGATACTACTTCTTTATTCTTTCTTGTTTGTTTCTTCTTTTATTTCTGGCAGCATCCTTCCATTTACTAATTGTTCACCAGCAAGTTTTATGTGACTAGGAAGCCTGAAAATAATTCTCATGAGTATTCAGTTTGAACATCTGGTATCATCATGAATGTAGCTGGTATAATGAGCTTTTCTGCACTGAACATAGCCTGCATGGTGAGAGAAGGGCTTTGAAGCAACTGCACCTGAACAAAGCAGATTTTGTAAAAGAGTATATCTCCCTCCCAGTGTGTAGGCACTAACTCCCACTAACATTAATGACAATAACCCTTCTACATATAGAATAATTAGTGCCCTTAGAGTTTAAATTTGCAGGTACTAAGACATTAAAATGGAGTGTGGCTAACATTAGAAAAAAATTTGGAAATTGCTTTGTTGTTTGATTGCATTATGTCTGAAAAGGGAAAGAAAAAACTGTGCAAGGCAAAGTTACCTTGTAATTACTCCAAATTATTTATTGTTGTACTATTCTAATACTGTTTTCAGAGTTTATTTAGTCTAGCTAACTAGCTGATTTGAAGCTTTTACCAAAGGATTTCTTTTTAAAAAAAAAAATCCGAGTGGCAGTCTATTTTTGTGGAAACATGGGAGAACAATGAAAGAGTCATTTATTAAGGAATGCATTTAGGAATAACGTTGCTTTTATCTGCTAATATAAGACATATTTCTATGCTCCTGTCATTGACACTGGAGCTTTATTTATGCTGCTGATCAGGTATTTAGTAACAGTCCATAAAGAAAAGAAAGTGTCTTCCGGGTACTCAAGACAGGGGATCAAAGCCAACAATCTTAAGAGTCTGACATTATTGTAAAATGGCCTGAGAAAATGTCTCAAGGTGATGAAGGTGTAGCTTAGTCTTACTCCTCCAGAAAGCTTCTTGGAGATACCACCAAAGAGTTGCTTTCCCAAATGCCTTTAAACTGTTGCACAGAGCATGTGTAACTAAAACTTGTTCTCAGAGCTCAGTTTTTATGGTAGACTTTAAAAGGCCACGTGTGAGACAAGTGCATGTGCAGATAATAATGGTCTCAACTTTATGTCAGCTTTTGACAGTTCACAGTGGAGACACAGGTTCACTCTCTAGATGCTCAGTGCGTCCCACCTCGTCAGAGGCCACCCAGCTTTCCATCTGCAATGAGGGCCATACCTTCCTTCCCACCACTTCACAGACTTCTGCAAACCTGGCCATCTCACCTGCTCTCAAGATACAGGTCACTCACTGGCATCACCTCACAGACTCCATGTCCATTGAGTGATCTCAACAGGATCCTCAAGCTGCAGCAAAAAGTTTAATTTCCTGTAGACTGGAGCACTAAGTAGAGCTTTGTAGGGTAAAATCTATGTGGTTGCAAGGTCCCATCTAGCCTATGAAAGTTTGTTCCTTCAAGGCAGCAGCAATGTCAGCATGGATGTTTCTTGACAGATGCCAGCATGCACACACCAGTGTATCTGCTCACAGTTTTGCATTCAACATGAAATTTGGCCCATTACTCATTTTTTAACTCTTCCTCCTTACATTCAGTAACTGTTTAAAATGCCACTACCTTTCTTGTGCCACCACCAGGACTGCTACCACACTTCCTTGTCTTTTCCTTCATATATTGAACTCTGGTCCAAAATTTTCTTTTCTTCCACTTAGCTCTTAGTAAAATCTGACAACTGCTTTTATTCTGTCAAAATTCATACTTAAATCTTGTGAACTTGTGTTTGAATTTCAGGAATTCCTTTTCATAGGCCCTCACTTGAGCCCTTCCTCAAGATAAGGCACAACATCTCCTAAGACCATCCATACTATACTTCTGCTAAGACCATCTTCACTACATATGACAAATGCCATTGTTGTATAACTTACTCTGTTTTCTACAACATCAAAACATAGTTCATGCCCTTTCAGATCCTTCAGAAGTATTTTCCTTTGCTGGTTTTCCCCTGATTGTTCTGCTTCACAGTTTGCCTATTTGAAAAACAAGCAAGGTAGCTAAAGGCCAAGGGTAAATTTTATTGTTTGTATTTATAGTTGTGAACTTTGAGTTCTGATTCTCTCCTTTCACATTTGTTTAGTCCCTCAAAGTGAAAACTCTTTGAAGAAGTTCATGTGTCTTGAAAGATGACTCTTTTTGACATTGAATGTTTTGCAATGGGAGTAATGCAAAGAATTACCATAATAATAGCCATCATTTTGACAGATTTTGATGCTTTTCTTGTTGCTGTCATCAAAAGGAACATTAAATCATTAAAAGCCTACTTAGAGTCAGGAAAGTTGGATAATGGCATTAGTAGAACTTGCAGGAAGAGAACATGATCTTCATCTGTTTTCAATCAGCATCACTGTATCAATACATTGGCTAAAATTACAAGACCCTGAGATAGAGGTTAGATAAAAATTCTGAAGATAGATAAATAAGTACAGAACTTTTCAACTTTATAATCTATTTCTATAGAGATTTAGAAGAGTCTATAGAAAAAATCAATAGAAAAAGTTCTGCTAGGAGAACCTAAGGGAAATCTGTGCTCTTGCATTTAAAAGAAGGTTTTCTGTTATTGTTAATTGGTGTTTGCTCATTTGTTTTTCAGATAGTGCTTCCAGATTAGCTTAGATTCTTGAGATAAGCTATGGTCTATGCATTTCAACTCAGTGTCCCCAGCATGCTAATTAACAGTCTGCCATTATTATTAGCTGTAACGTTATTAGGATATCCTCTAATGAGACATGCAGAGTGCATTAGTTGAACTGATAAAAAAAAATTAAAATTCTCCATAATTTCCTTGATAAATAAATACGTTCAGAGACTGGATATGTTCACTTTATTTCCTGGCTGCTATGACATGATATGAGTCATAACCATTACAATTACTTATGTCACCTGTGAAGACTTCTCCTATACTGACTCCAGTTGGCATTATTGTTAGGTGAAATGTAATCACAGAGTAGAAATAGAAGTAAATCTAAAGGTAAAATGTACAGATCACTTCTGCTCCTAAAGGAAGCATGTTCCTAACTGTTCGAGATAGGTGTCCTAGAAAAATAAAGATACTTGTTTGTTCCTTCTGAGACACCAGTCAATAAGTATATCCTTAGACTTCAATGGATTTCTGATCAGAGAGTAAGCTCTTGTTTTCTTAAAGTGTCTTTTTCCTTTGGGTCCAGCCTGCGTCCACTACCTAGAATCTGTCTTACTACTGAGGCTGTTGCCAAGTTGTTCACAGCACTTCAGCCTTAGCGCAAAGAAATCACACTAACCTTTTAGATGTTCTCAAAATATCAGTGTGAAGTTTTCCCTCACTTACGTAGGTCTAATCTTCCTCCAGCTGCTTCTCAGAGACTGGTGGGTATCATTTTGCGTCCCTCAGTGAAAATGCTACAAAGCTTATATTGAGCTGGTTTCCAGCTGTGTTTGTTTAGGCAGGAATATTTTCTTCTGCTTGCAACACAGGCAGCTACTTGGGAGTCTTGTCAGAATTTCCTTTTGATATAGCTTCCCTGTCTATAGTTCTTCTATAAATGCTTTCATCAAAGTTGTCTTTTAATCCTAAAACACTTTTTTTAACGTTTCTCAGAGGGGGTTTCTGTAGGTGAGCATCTGAACTACCAGACTTAAAATGGTGTGAGAAGTTGCATTGAGATGAGCAGAGTAAATCCCCCTTTTTTTTTAACTGAAAATATATTCATCAGATTTGTCAGTAAATTTATTCTGTAAAAGTCTGAAATATATTGACTTTTTAAAATGCAGATTCCTTTTTCTCACCAAACTATGCTCTAATTTTAATTTAACATTAAATTAAGTGACTTTCTTTATATAATTACATTTTATTATGTTTAATCATTATAAATGAAATATAGTTAAAATTAAATTATAATTAGTTTTCTATATAATATATACTCTACTTGGAATCGAAAGAAGCATTGACCTGAATCCAGAATTAGTTCAATTTTAATGCACTAAAATACACATCTTTTTAAAATTACAGTCATGTTAGACCAATACAAGGACGGTTTCTGATTTTGTTAAAAACAGTTACCCAGTGATGAATGAACTGGAGCCCCTGGGGTCCACCAGATGTCTGTCTTTGACTTATTCTCCTTTTCTACTAACCACTATGACAGAGCATGTTAGGAATCAACTATTTGTAGCTTTAAATGAAATAGCGAAAGAACGATGTATAATTAGTACCATATCATTTATGGACTCTTATCTATAATTAATTCATTTAAAAGCTTGTGACAATTTAGTATTCTGTTATATTGTTGCTACATGTGTTGCATCCTCCTTATTTAAGAATATATTTCTACCTTGGACTCCATCTTTAATTGCTTACTATGAATGGCTATGAAGTTCACCAGAGTGTATAATTAATGTTGATAAGAAATAGTACACCTATGGGAATCCTGCCTAATATCACAAACTTATCTCTGCTGTATTCTTATTCTCTCACTTCAGGTTGTTCAGTATATTTCCATTTTGTCTTAAAATAGATTGTAAATTCTTCCTCAAAAATACAGCATTTCTCTTCTGCTCTCTGGAGTCTAGAGTCACAGCACCTGTCCTTGGATGGGACTTCGTGGTAGAACTGCAATGCAATTATTGCCATATATGTTTCAATATGGTATATTAAAACTAATTTTAAAATAGTGAAATAAAATAATGATTCTTGGAAGTGCAACTCTGAATTTTTTAGCCATGAAACAACTGAATTGAATTTCTAAAGAGAAAACAAATGGTTGCCTTCACTGCTTATATGGAGTGTGACTTTCTCCATTTGGATGATTTGGTTTCTAAATCCTAGCAGGTTCATCACCTACAGGTTACTTACTTTTGTAGTATATCATAGCCCTTTCGATTTCCTCTGATTTGCTGCTCCTGTCATATACTTCTTATGCTGTCATTAGCCCCACTCAATAGCCTGAACTCACTCAGGAGGCAAAAAGAGAAGGTCTTGAAGTAGGCCGTAGTGTGACCCCAAAAATGCATGATGAGCTTTTCCAGAAGGGTAGACTGACTCTCAGCTGAATCTGTGTCCTAGCACACATTTCAATGAGGTTGGTGATTAACAGGTATATAGACCTTATACCCTCCACTAGCACAGGGCATTTCAGAAGTTTAAGAGATGTATTAGGTGATGTACAGTATATGAACTGCTCCCTAGACACTAAAAGCTTTAGTATGCCCATGGTCGTCTTCTGCTCTCAGAGAGCAGAAGGGTAGGCAGTTTCTGGCTAGAACTGAGTATTAAATAATAAAGAAAAAATTAAATTGAGGGAGAGTCTAATTGGTAGGAGTGAGAGAATACAAATGATAGACTTTTTACCGAGGCCTGTAGTGACAAGGGGCAATGGTTTTAAACCAAAAGAGAGTAGGTTTAGATTGGACATAAGGTAGAGAAGCTGTGGATGCCCCATACATGGAAATGATCAAGGTTAGGTTGGACAGTTCTTTGAGCAACTGGACTTCATGGAAGATGTCACTGCCACCCACCCAATGGCAAGAGAGTAAGGCTAGATGGTCTTTAGAAGTCCCTTCCAACCCAGAATATTTAATTTTGGCTTAAGTTTTTGTTAGACTCAGGGTTTTATTTTCTTGGCTTCTTTTTTTTTCTTCCCCTTTCTTTTATTATAGCTTGTTGGTTCATACAAAAAAAAGAAAAAAAAAACCTGAAAAAGCACATTCTCTTATTTGCCCATTGGACTCATCACTGCAATTTCTTGAGGGTAAATTTTGTCATGGAAGGATGATTACATGCTTTTCAGAACAATTTAATTTGATGTAACAATACTGTAAGTGTTGCTAAATCTTCCAGAGAGATTCTGTAGAATATCCAAATAAAGCACAATAACCAGTCCATGTCTCTATTTGAATAGTAGCTAACTGCATTTCAATTTTTGGTAATGCATTTGTACTATTTTTAAATCAGTAAAAATTATCTGAGGAAAAGGTAGATTTGTTCTTTCAAAGACAAAACATTTTTATTGGTAATAAAATATTGCTACATTCTATCTAAATGCTGATATAATTTCACAAATATGTTGACTCATGTTATCCTGGGGAGCACGGGATGCAGAACATCTAGTCAAGAGAGGCCTAAGATTAAATGGACTTTATATACAATTTCCTGACAAACATATTGCTTTTGTACCTGAGCAAGAAAGAATTCTGTGATACCAAGCCTAAAATCATTTAATAGGGAATGTAAATCAGTTGTGCTTCAGTTACCAAATGTTGATAGAATTGGCTATGGTAGATTGTTGTTTTTTAATTACAGCTGCTCTGTAATGTTGTTGTGTTACCAGGTTCCAAGAAGGCAAATAGTATGGCAGTTTGCTATGCCAAATGACCACTGCTACTGCCAAGTATAAATACTACCAGGAGTGGGTTCTTATATAGGGTGATAACCACATCCCAAAAGTAATGAATGCCACACTTCCCTATATGTATTTATGCTCAGATAATTTATTTAAATAATGGTCCTAGTACATGCTTTATAGCCTTCTGCCTTTTGCTACACAAATTTTAGCTTATATTGCAGACTGTGCAAGTCATTTGGCAAATGTAATTTCCATCCCTGCATACTAATCGATTTCTTCACAAACACCTGCTATCAGTTATGATAATAAAAATGCCATTCTAAATTGAAAAGGGGCCAAATGGAGCTTCCTAAGGAAATGACTTAAGTGTCTTTCAATGCCTTTAATGTAGTAATGTGCTTGTAGTGCCAACACTTTTCTTGAGCATCTGCATTTTATATGATTTTACTCTATTACATCATTTTTCTGTCTAGATGGTTCCCCATAACCATTGCCACAAAGTAGTTCACAGCAAGATTGGAGAGGAATTTCTCTGTTCCTCTCCCATGGGATTAAGTCCAGCAATTTTAGGTAGTCAAAATTTCTTAACACAGATCTGATTGGAACATCTGGCTGTTATACCAGTGTAATTATTAAACAGTTGTATGAGTTCCTATAACATCACAGGGATAATGCTGTAAAGTCATTGTGTGATTTGCTATTGGACTGCATGCCAGTTTCTTCCTAAAATATAAGCCTAAATTTAGCAGCCAGATTGTAAGTAGCATTTGAATTACCCAGGGTCACTTTATGGCTCCTTCCATCCTAGGAAATAACTTCCCAGCAACAGTCTTTGCCAGAACCTAATCATTTTCAGCTCTGCTGGGTCTTGTCTCAGCTTTGAAATGTCTCACTGGCTTTCAGCTGTATTGTCATCTCCCCTGACAATGTCCTCTGCATTATTTGTAAGGAAAAAAAAATCCATTTTACTGATTTCTTCACATTTTCATTTTCTCTTAGCTTTAGCCGCCCAAGCGTATGCGCTAAAGGAAGAGAACGACAGTCTTCGATGGCAGCTGGATGCTTATAGGAATGAGGTGGAACTTCTGAAACAGGAGAAAGGACAGCTCTTTCGGACAGAAGAAAGCCTTACAAAGGACCAGCAGCTGCAGTTCCTGCAGCAAACAATGCAAGGCATGCAGCAGGTATTGATACGGAAGAAAAGCAAGGGTCTTCTTTTTCAGGAAAGTGACACCCTGAGGATGTTCTGTACTCAAGATCATTAGCCATAAAGGTCTTGATTTCTTTTCAGAGTCAAAATCTTAAAGATTTTAGATGAGGGAAAGAGAGGTAAGGAATTTGGGACATATTTAGAGATACACATTTTAGGAATTCATAAACTGTAAATCAATCAGTCATTCAAGACAACTCTGTATTCATGTTCTACTTCAGTGCATTCTTTGTTGCACTTCTTACTTAATGAAATTGGCACTAATTCTTCATGAAAGTTAAACACAATTTGTCCAGTGTCACACAGTGCTCCTAAAGTGCCTTAATTTGCATTCATCTGCATCTTTAGATGCATCTCCACCTCTCAGCTTTGTCTTTTTTCCACTGATTCTTATTTAAGGATGACTGAGGTATCTCCAGCTTGTCTAGACTATCTTCCTGCTAACTTGCAAGTGGATAACAACATCAATGCTGTCTCTTGAGTTTTTCTGATTTATGCTGAAGCATGGACATAATCTTTTCATTCAGGAAATTTTTAAGTGGTTTAGTGCAGCAACAAAGCTTTTTCTCTGACATCGGTCAGACAGAAACTACAATGCGTCCCTAAAGTGTTTCCCTCCCTGAAGTGGAAGTTCAGTTCATCTTATCCATTCTTCCTCATTTGTCCATGTGGTCCTAATGTTTTCAAGGCAAGTCATGGCAAGGACTTCTAGACTGTTCTTGCTGCTTCACCTGACGCATCTGTTAGCACATAAGCAGCTCTCATTCACCATACATATGTATAACATCATTTCTGCCCAGGCATTTGTATTCAGCTGCTACATGACAGCTTAAGTGGCTCATCATAACACTGGACTGGGTTCCCATCTAGAATGGAACTTCTTGAGATATCCCTGCAGAGGTTAATTTTGCCTCCTTTATCTTCGCTCTGAACCAATACTCTCTATCACACCCAGTTATTAGATACCGGAAGAGGATAAGTTGTACCCAGTTGCAGATTGTACTTAGATGCTTTTTTTATGACAAAATCAAGTAGACATTCATTTACATATGAGCTGCATGGTTGAATTAGGCATTGCCCTGCTATCACAGTGCCTATTGAATCAAATAAGTCTACAAATCCTACCTAATACCAAATAATGGAGTACAAGATAAGCATACACGTGTTTAAGTGAACATAAACCCCTTCAAAGCCCTCAGAATTTTACCAAACTAGGATGATTTATGGCGTAGTGGAGCAATTCTGAACAAAATATTTGAAAAATAGAAAGTCATTGACTGTTCAGGAATAAGATCTTTTCTGAATTTTGGAATAAAGTCACTAATCAGAAGTGCTTGAGTTTTCAGTATACTTTAGATATGCTTGAGGTAGATTCATGATCTTTTCCTTATATAAATGGATACTCAAATATCACTGGCTTCATTAAATTTAACTGCATATATAAACATTGTGCTAAATTTCAGCCTAGTGCTAATTCTCCATTAAAATCAGTGAAAAGTGGGC
Source organism: Coccyzus lansbergi (assembly GCA_033558105.1). Taxonomy (NCBI): domain Eukaryota; kingdom Metazoa; phylum Chordata; class Aves; order Cuculiformes; family Coccyzidae; genus Coccyzus; species Coccyzus lansbergi. The sequence goes on from JAUMJK010000869.1 coordinate 624,407, forward strand.
ACAAAATACTACTAAATCAAAATGCTGGAGCCATAATGTTCATTTTGCATTATTATAATATCCTACCTGGGGTCTGGATGAAGGATAATCAAGTCTGCAGAACATAAATAGATTTCTATTGTAACTTCAAGCAATTGTTAATAATGCAAGTCAATAACAAAGAGTTACTTATCTCTGTTCAGCTAGCAATGGACACTGTCGTCCCTATTCCTCTGAGAGGTTCTATATTCATGACAATTTTGCTGTGAGGTACTGAATTTTTATAGCTTGCCATCTCAGGGTCAGACCTACTAACTCCCAATGGGATATAATTAGAGATGGACCAAAGAGCTTCAGAAGATGTTGCAGATAATACAGTCTGACAATATGCTGAGGAGGGCAGCAACACAGAAGCACAGGAGGTGGAGTTCAGAATATTTGGTGGGATATTGCAGGTCAATTAAGCAGCTGGATGATGGCTTCAGATTTTAATGATTAACCAAAGTCATGACATCCCGTAACTTTGTGCTTTTCATGCAGTTCATGCATGAATATTTAGAAATGAACCTTTGATTTAGGTAGAATCTGGTTTATCTCAGTTTGTGTTTGTAAATGTTGAGAGATGACAACCCTATATGAAATCCATGAGTATAGCAGGTGCTTGGCATCTATGGAAATCAGTCTGCCTATGAAATATTAAACATATAGCCAGGACTTGAGTAGTAATAATTTAACAAAAAGACCTATATTCCCTTTTATCCTTTTGTATATATTAAAATTAATTTCAAACAAGGTAAACTGAATGCCACTGAATTCCTGTACCTTGCATATATGTCAGCATAAAAAAAAAAATTATTCCTTCTTCTTCTTTCCTCTTCATTCTCCCCTATTTTTCATACACCTCGTCTGCTTTTAACTGAAAACTAGAGAATAAATGATCTGAGCTGCAGTCTGAGAAGCAGGTTTATCTGAGAAAAGTGGATCGATTTTTAGAATCAAGATTTTTTTTTTGTAAACATATTTGGTGCCAAACAATAGCAAACAGCACAGCATCAATGTATTTGTAATGTAATTCTGCCATCTGGACATTTTTCAGGATTCTGTCCCACGTTTGCAGGACTGATTAAATTAATGTTTTTTTTCTCTTCTATCACTCCTACTCATCCAAAGTAGCATCAGCAAAATCACCCAAATGTTTGCTTGTGAAGTATATTTTATGGGCAGTGGTAGCAGCCTGCTTATTTATTGCGTCTAAAAAAAGAAAATCCTTTGGACTAATGACATTGAACTTATGGGGGTTTTAGTCAACTTCCTCTATAAAACTGTGTCACAGTTTAATTTCATACCCACTGTGAGATCTCAAACAAATGGAAATAATGTTTTGTATCCATGGAAACAAATGAGATACACTTTACCTGATTTTGAGATGGAAATTGAATTAACTTGTCACTGTTGCATAGGTGATATTGCCTTCAATTTATTTCCATGTGAGAACACACGTACCCAGCAGATCACTTTTCGAATGGCTGGTTTTTCCAGGAGTGTTTAGTACTTGTTAACAAAGTCTGTTATCACTAGGAAGGATAGTGCAACTATTTTTACAATACTTCACAGAACAGCTGTAAAAATTTCTTAAATCTTGTCTCTCTTTCTGAAATATTCTACCAGATTATAGGTTAGATATAGTATATATATATACATACATATACATATATATATATACACACCAGACAATATAATATAATGTATACCACACAGATAACACAGAAAATATCATCTAATAGTATTTATTAATGCTTGCCATTCTAAGACTCTGTTTTCGGTGTGTATATAGTTTTCATCACTTGGGTTAGCCATATTCCATGTAGAGTAGCAAGCAGAATTCTTTTGAAAAATTCTCATCAGAATGTTTCAGCCATTTCAAGAACAAAGCATGAAAATTATGCTTTTCTTGTTTGTTGTCCACCAAAGAAAATTCCTGAGGAAATGCACTTGCCACCTTAATGCTTTGAAAGAAGGACTCAGAGTTTGACAGTGAGTTGCTATTGAATTAATGATGTGGTTTCCATACCCTTTATAAAATCTACCAGAAATCAATAATGTTCTATGCCTTTGAAAAATGCCACTAGTTTGCCACCAAGGAGATGGCACTCATTAGCATATGTCCAAGTAAATTTTAGATTTTTACTGATCATCCAGGGTTGTCCGTGTACCAGCTCCAGAGCACAGCCATTTATGCAATGTTTTATTCTTCAAGTTAGTCCTAAGACTGCAGAGTGCACTTCTTCTAGCATGACTCTGTAATTGAACAAGTTAGTTCCACCTTTTCGTTGGGCTTAATTGGCCAAGGTATGGGGCCAAGCTTTCATAGCTGTACTGATTCCTGTACTGGTACGTTTGCCGACAGGCAAATGGTAATTCTGTATGATGCTTTATTACAATATGTAAATGTAAGATAATATTCTTTCTTCTCACAGCCTCCTGAGAATGATAGGCTGAATTTAAGTTCTTGCAGGCAAGAGTTTTCCCCAGAAATCCCCATTTAAAACATGCTTCCACATATGTTTCCACACGCTTCCTGGTGAAAGGGCTGGAGAACAAGTCTTACGAGGAACGACTAAGAGAGCTGGAATTGTTTAGCCTAGAGAAGAGGACACTGAGGGGAGACCTCATTGCTCTCTACAAATACCTGAAGGGAGGTTGTGGAGAGGAGGGTGATGACCTCTTGTGATAGGGGACAGGACAAGAGGGAATGGCTTCAAGCTCCACCAGGGGAGGTTTAGGCTGAACATTAGGAAACAATGCTCAGGGAGGTAGTTGAGTCATCTTCCCGGGAGGTGTTTAAGGGACAAGTGGATAAGGTGCTGAGGGGCATGGTTTAGTGATCGATAGGAATGGTTGGACTTGATGATCCAGTGGGTCTTTTCCAACCTGGTGATTCTACGATTCTGTGATTCTGTAAAGGCTGATACACTGCTGCAGGTGCCTCTGACTGTTAACTCAGGATGTTTCAGCAGAAGATTGAACATATCTGGCCTGTTGATGACCTACATGGGTGTCACTTTGATGCAGTTTGATAGAAGTCTTGTCTTGTTTTCAAATAAAACAAGAACAATATCAATTTCATTCAAATAGCAATGCAGATTTCGAACTTGAGCACTCAGAATCCAGTAATTGCCACAACTACAGGCTCTGTATTTTGCCTTGTATACCTCAGAGACCCTTCCCTGCTCAGTGCCACAGACAGAGTGCAGTTAATCATTACCTATTCAATACCTTCCTGTCCTTGCTGTTCAATATGCAACTCAAGGTGTTGCTGCAAAGGCTTTCCTGTTCCTGATGTCTCCTACATACTGAGGACTAGCTTTTGCACTTTACTAATGATTTAGCATGTAAAATAAAAAATAAATAGCGTGTAGCTGATAATTGTACACCTTTTTTTTTTTTTAAGGGCTCTGATAAATTCCATGTGACTAGCAATCCTTTCAGTCTTTCGGGTTTTGTCCAGTAAAGGACAATTTGCTCTGTGATATGCATCACCATTGTGGTTGGGAAGATGAGAAGAGCTGTTCATTGCCTCAATGAAGGAGGATGGCCAGGGTACATATTTAGTGATAAGGTATGTGAGGTGCACACAGCTTCCACAGTACACTGGGAGCCAGATTAGGATCCTTTTGTTGTAGTCAGATGGCACAAGGGTCATCTCAGCTTGTTAAACAAGACCGTTTAATGTACAGTAATCATTTTGTGTGGAATATTCAGAGGTAGCTAGTGTTGGCTTCACTGTGCTTCTTTTGAAATCAATTGGATTTATACCATTCCCTGCCACTATAACAGGGCTAATACATTTTCACATACCCTCACTGAGTTAGTAGATTTTTTTTTCTACAAGCAAAGATGGCATTGCTCAGTACTTTCCTCTTCTATCCTACATGAAAAGTAGTTTTTTCTCTTACAAGTAATGGATTTACTGATGACTATTGCCATGGTCCTCTCTTTCAGTGGGCACAAGGAAGAAAAGCAAGTTTCAGCCCAGGAGATTTCAACATCTAGGACAGGATATTGTGAGACTTTTTTTCTACATCACATACCCAACCAGTCTGTGACCTCTTAAACTCCAATAAGCCACAGATGGAATTTAGGTCTGCAACTCTCAGATCCTTCACAAATGTTGTTAGTTGCCACAGCCATTCCTTTCTCTTATACAAACTTCCCAAAATGATAGAAGTCACAGATACATATGCTACTGGCTGAGAATTGACAAATCTGGTGCCCTGTGAGAACCATGACCATTATAACAACCATTTACTTTTTAATATGTAGATTCTAGTAACAGTTTAGCATTGAAATTAACATCGTTGTTGAATAGATAGAGCACGTTATGACTGTATTTATTAATATAGCCTAAATGCAAAGGAGATTTGTAGTCTTTTCTTTTTTTTACCCACCTACATCTATTAACCATATAACCCACTCAATGTACTTACACACAACTATAAACTGAATCTTCTCCGAGTGCAGTATTAAAGGAGAGAGTAAATAAAAGAGATAAAAAACATTGCCCCTTCTATTTACATTTTACCTGCTGAATAAACGAACCAGAATAATTAGGCTGGAAATGTTTTCTATTACTACTCTTACTGTATGAATTCCATTTAGGTCTTCCTGTTTTTCTATAAAAGTGGCACTGGAGTAGTAATGGCAATTGATCAACAGTGATAATGTTATTGGGGATGAATGCCAGATAAGTGTGAGGGACTGGATCCAGTGTTGTGGTCTATTTCCAGGCCTGTCTCTTCTTCCCTCAGCTTATGTTTGATATCTGGAAACTGTTTAAGAAACATGACTGCTCCAGGGACAGAGATGAATGTTCTCATAAGTATTGATTTTGTTCCCTTGTGCTTTTCAAGGCTCTGCACAGTACTGTCCACATTCAAACTTCTAGAAAATACTTACTCTTTCTGATTATATTAAAAAAAGGAGCAGCTGGCAATTAAGTGCTAATTATTTAGCACTATTTATAATATATGTCAGACAAGCCAAATGGGTTCTCCTCTGTGTTTAGCAAACTTTCCTTATTGAAAGTAATGTTTGTTTAATTTCCAATTTCTGCCACTATCTCTTCAACAATATTAGGAGAAGTGTAAATAATGCTTTAAGCACCATATTCTCAATAGATGTTCTAGTGGTAGGATACTGGAGGATAACATCTTTTTGCCTGCTGCCGCTGATAAAGCTAAATTGAGATGGGCAGCAAGAATGAGCACTTTTGAGAGAAATAATCAGGTACACACATTTTATTTAAAATATGACAGAAATCAACTAGTATCTTCAGGAATATGCTTGTGTGCTGTAGTGGTAGTGAAGGATATATCTCATAATTTTTACAGTTCAATGATGTTACATGAATTCTTTAAAATACCATAAATACTAGCATTGTGTTGCTGATAATATAGTTTACAAATGTGTTTGATGCTATTATTACAAGGAACTCTGCTTCTACTACTAGGAATTTTGTTTTAATGGGAATTACACTGCATAAACTGATTCTCTTCCCTAATGTCATTCCTTTAATTAAAATGTGTCAGGTCTTCTTATTCTCTTTCATAGTAAATAAAATATTACTTCTTGAATAGGAAATGAAAATTTGTAAAATCTAATTTCGTTTGTTGAGAAAAAGCATGCTTTATCATGCTCATTTACAGTCCCATGACAGAAGAGACGAGATCATACAGTTCAAGTGACATTGTCTGGTGAGAATGTATCTGTTCCACATGCAAGAGAACCAGGTGATCAGGCCCAGTCAACATGGGTTCACAAAAGGCAGGTCCTGCCAAACTAACCTGATCGCCTTCTATGACAAAGTCACTCGGCTGCTGAACGAGGGAAAGGCTGTGGATGTGGTCTTCCTAGACTTCAGTAAAGCCTTTGACACAGTTTCTCACAGCATTCTGCTACAGAAACTGTCAGCCTCTGACCTGGACAGGCGCACACTCTCCTGGGTAGAAAACTGGCTGGATGGTCGGGCCCAGAGAGTGGTAGTAAATGGTGATAAATCAAGCTGGAGGCCAGTTACTAGTGGTGTTCCCCAGGGCTCAGTGCTGGGTCCAGCCCTGTTCAATGTCTTCATCAATGACCTGGATGAAGGCATTGAGGGTACCCTTAGCAAGTTTACAGATGACACAAATCTGGGTGGAAGTGTGGATCTGCTGGAGGGTAGGGAGGCTCTGCAAAGGGACGTAAACAGGCTGGACTGCTGGGTTGAGTCTCATGGCATGAGGTTTAACACAGCCAAATGCCAGGTCTTGCACTTGGGGCTCAACAACCCTGTGCAGTGCTACAGACTAGGAGAAGTCTGTCTAGAAAGGAGGAGAAGGACCTGGGGGTGACTGAACATGATCCAGCAGTGTGCCCAGGTGGCCAAGAAGGCCAACGGCATCCTGGCTTGTATCAGAAATGCTGTGACCAGCAGGTCCAGGGAGGTGATTCTCCCTCTGTACTCAGCACTGGTGAGACCGCTCCTTGAATCCTGTGTTTAGTTTGGGCCCCTCACCACAAGAAGCATGTTGAGGCTCTGGAGCGAGTCCAGAGAAGAGCAATGAGGCTGGGGAAGGGGCTGGAGAATAGGCCTTGTGAGGAGTGGCTGAGAGAGCTGGGGTTGTTTAGCCTGGAGAAGAGGAGGCTGAGAGGAGACCTCATTGCTCTCTACAACTACCTGAAAGGAGGTTGTGGAGAGGAGGGAGCTGGACTCTTCTGCCAAGTGACAGGACAAGAGGGAATGGCCTCAAGCTCCACCAGGGGAGATTTAGGCTAGAGATTAGGAGGAAGTTTTTCACAGAAACGGTCATTGGGCATTGGAACAGGCTGCCCAGGGAGGTGGTTGATTTACCTTCCCTGGAGGTGTTTTAAGGCACAGGTGGATGAGGTCCTGAGGGACATGGTTTAGCGTTTGATAGGAATGGTTGGACTCAATGATCCGATGGGTCTTTTCCAACCTGGTGATTCTATGGTTCTATGACTTTATGATTCTATGATTCTATCTACAATCAATTGGTACAGGTGAAAGGCTGGAGAAGATGAGATGGCTATGAATCATGTCTTCTTTTGACTGTGCTTCACATCAGGTGTCAATTGGTTGCACTGTAGGACAGATTTGAGGGCAGAGGGAACATGATGTTCATCTGGGATCAGCCCTTTTCCTTTAATCAGGATCACAGCAAACTGTAAGATGACCTGTCCACTTGTCTATTGCCAGTAAAGTCAAGGACTATGTAATATCATGACTTAATGATGATGTATGATGGATTTTGGTCAGACCTATCCCCTCTACAGGCCACCAACAAAATCAAAGACTTTGTGTTATCTGCTGTGAAAGTCAGATTTCAGAGGGGAATCCCTGATGATAGCACTAAGTATTTATTAGTAAATGGGGAGAGCTTCACTTCTGAGAGGAGGGATTTATTATGTAAAGTTCCTAATGACTTGGGTCTTGTCTTGATTTGCTGAAAAAGGCCATAGCTGCTGAAGAGAACTTGCCTTTCTTGAGGAATACTTAAAAAATAGTTGGCAAAAGAAAGCTGTAGACTGGCTCTTACACCATTTATTGCACCCTCCATGTTCTCCTTTCATCTGCTGTCTAAACCCTAACACTACATCTTCTACGTGGTGTGGCTAAATCACTATGCCTCACAGAAAAAAAAAAAAGAAATTGAGAGCTAATTATCTGGTATCTATTAGGTATTCTTTAGAATCACATAACATAATTCAGAAGGTACATCTGGAGGTCACACACACAATTCCTCTGCCCAAAGCAAGGGCAAGTCTGGAGTTGTGTTCATTTTGCTCAGGGCCTTGTCCAGCTATGTTCTTAGTACCTCCAAAGATGGGGATTCCACAGCTTGTCTGAGTCTGTGTTCAAGAGGTTAGTCACCCTCACTGTAGAATATTTTCCTTATATGTAATAAAAATGTTCCTTGTTGATTATGTTTCTGCTCACCCTCAGCCCTTATCCAAGAAAAGCTTGAATCCAATTTCTCTGTGGCCTCCCTCTAGGGAACTTCAGTATGTCTTTGTCCATCAGTTGGTTTTCTCATTTGGCATATTTCTCTGGTTCACTTCTGCCTGCTCCTGCTTGGAGTGCTGTAGAGCTGTAGTATCTCTTTAGTCAATCTAATAGTAGGAGGAGGGGTGCATGGCAAATATTTCCCTAAGGAAGCAGCTGGACAGAATTTTAAGTAGTGCCACCATATGCACTCAACCATCAGGTTTGTGTCCAGCTCCCTGGTCCCCTCTGGGGTGGTTAACCTGTCGAGCTAATACGTTCAGCATGGTCTTTGTCTCTGGCTAGAATGCCGGGGAAACTCAATTTGACCAAGAAGCAGGAGCTGGGCTGTTGATCACATGCAGCTTTTCCAGGCAGAGGGGATCAGGGCTTGGACTCTCTCAACATTTCAAGTCATAGAATCATAGAATCATAGAAAAACTAGGTTGGAAGAGACCCATCGGATCATCGAGTCCAACCATTCCTATCAAACATTAAATCATGCCCCTCAGCACCTCATCCACCCGTGCCTTAAACACCTCCAGGTAAGGTGACACAACCTCCTCTCTGGGCAGCCTGTTCCAGTACCCAATGACCCTTTTCATGAAAAATTGTTTCCTAATGTCCGGCCTAAACCTCCCCTGGTGGAACTTGAGGCGATTTCCTCTTGTCCTGTCCCCTGTCACTTGGCAGAAGAGGTCAACTCCCTCCTCTCTACAACCTCCCTTCAGGTGGTTGTGGAGGGCAATAAGGTCTCACCTCAGCCTCCTTCTCCAGGCTAAACAATCCCAGCTCTCTCAGCTATTTCTCATAAGGCCTGTTCTCCAGCCCCTTCACCAGCTTTGTTGCTCTTCTCTGGGCTTGTTCCAGAGCCTCAACATCCTTCTTGTGGTGAGGGGCCCAAATAACACCATCCATGTAGTTCCTATGACACAGGTGATCTTTAAGAGGTGAAAAAGATGAGAAATATTGCGCTACTGCACTGGGTTTCTTTTTACTCCCTTAAAAAAATGATCATGCTCTTTATTTTAGTAATAACTTGTAAAACATTAGGATGGCATGTATGTTGCTGTTACTGCTGCAACACGGGTAGCTTCCTTCAGGGGCTCATTTCTAAAGCTTCTTTGACTTGTCTTTCACATTCTCCTGTTTCCTTGGTGATTTGTCTGGCCTCATCAGCGCCTTGTTACTAATACGTTTTTACTCAGTTGGGAAGTCACTTTCTCATTATTCAAACCTGCCATGTACTCATTTGCGATATAAAGTCTTGTATGCTTTACAAAAGGAGAAAACCTCCCCTCCAGATAGTTCATGGCAGTACTGAGAGAGGAAGTTGTATTTTTATTTTGCAACTGTTTATGTACCTGAGATTTCATTTTGATTCATTATTTCTTTTCCTTCTACCTAAGGAGGATTCTGAAAAGAAATATTCACCATCCTTCCCTTCTGCATTTGTGAACAGATTCTAAGAATTTTGAAGCACTTACTTGCCTTGCTGATTTTTGTCCTTTTCCATTTGGCAAACTGTAACTTCTTTTTCCTTCCATTAAATAAAGTCAGAAAAGAGACAGCAAGGTTTTTCTTGGAAAAAACAAAAATGCAAAAGAGAATGAAACCTCAGAAAACTGCTAGCATAAGCGATTTTTTTTTTTTTTAATTTTCAGGTGAACTCTGAAATCATTTCAATGCCTGTGATATCATGTGTTTTAGATGTTTGATTTTAGTGTGGTTTAGGGGAAAGGGCTGCACTTTTGCTCAGGTAAGAACTGCTTCCCAGGGTTTCTGGTTAGTCTGCAAGCCTTTGTTTCATCGTGAGTGTAAAGGTAACCTTGATTAGGATACAGCTTGCCTATTTAAGGCACCTAAGTTTTGCCTTCATTTTAGGCACCCAGTGCATCAGATCCCCCTGTGTTTCTGATGTATATTCCCTAGAGGTAGCAAGCAAGTGGAGAATAGTATGCTGCTGCCAAACATTACTCAGGTAGGAGAATTCAGTTTGTTTGAGTTCTTCACATGTCTAAGACGGCCATTCAACTGAGCTGTCTCAGTTAGGCTGTGTAAAACCATCCCTCTTTGACTGATATACTCATTTCAGAAGAGATTACCACAGATCTTTTCTGGATACTCTGCAGATCATAGAATCATAGAATCATAGAATCATAGAACAACCAGGTTGGAAGAGACCCATCGGATCATCAAGTCCAACCATTCCTATCAAACACTAAACCATGTCCTCAGGACCTTAGCCACCCATGCCTTAAAGGCCTCCAGGGAAGGTGACACAACCTCCTCCCTGGGCAGCCTATTCCAATGCCCAATGACCCTTTCTGTGAAAACCTTCCTCCTAATCTCCAGCCTAAATCTCCCCTGGCGGAGCTTGAGGCCATTCACTCTTGTCCTGATCCCTGTCACTTGGCAGAAGAGCCCAGCTCCCTCCTCTCTACAACCTCCTTTCAGGTAGCTGGAGAGAGTAATGAGGTCTCCTCTCAGCCTCCTCTTCTCTAGGCTAAACAACCCCAGCTCTCTCAGCCGCTCCTCATAGGGCCTGTTCTCCAGCCCCTTCACCAGCTTTGTTGCTCTTCTCTGGGCTTGTTCCAGAGCCTCAACATCCTTCTTGTGGTGAGGGGCCCAGAACTGAACACAGGATTCAAGGAGTATTCAAGGAGATAGTCCAGAAATGGGAGAGAGAGTCTGTGCCTCCTTCCTGTAGCTGAATGAACTGGATTTGCTGAAACTGCCCCATACAACCTCTGATCAAATTCAGTGCTCCCACCGCAGAGGTGATCTTTTGTCTGATCTTCTTTACTTCTCTTTCTTTAAGGGTTTTGTAACCTTTTCATACTTCATTGCTATAAAGAAAACCATAACCAAAATAGCAGGGGCAGGACCATTCAGCTGCATAACTGCTGAACTTGTGGCAAATGCTGTTTTTCCTTTTTCATTATTATGTCAGCCTTGCGGTATCTTAAGTGCAGCCTCAGGCCCTGTGGTCTGTTCTGATCTGCCTCCCTTTTCTTAGCATGCTAAGTTGATGGTTTCATGCTGGAAACCATGCTTTCCTTCTGAGACCCTTCTCTGTCCTGCTAGGCTCAGTGTGAATCTATACTTTTAGATGTGTCCAAAATTTATATTTAAATGTACACATGTAACACTGCCTTTTGGGGAGAAATGAGGGACTGGGGGCAGGAAGGAGGAGAAGACAAAGAAGGAATATTTCATGGCTGCACAGCAGTACACAACAACAAGCTATTACTTTCCCTTTAGGGTTTCTCATATATTTCAAGGCATTGTGTGTTGTTAGCATTCTTGACCACACTGGCACCAAATTCTACACAGTCTGAGTAATTCAGCTGGCTTCAATAATGCCATCTATATTTAATGTTTCAGAAGCTGTGCAGATTGGTTTAAGATGATAATTTTCTGTCTGCACGCTTGAGATCTACGTAATATGGGCGGTACTGAACTGTCTCTGACGGAGATTCAGCATTGGAGTCAGGAATGTATGGAAAAAACAAAACAAAACAAAACACATGCACTTCCTCCACATGTAAAGAAATTAGCTACCCACACTTATGCACAGGGAGGATTTTGGTCCTTATGAATGAAAGAAGCTTAACACTGGAGAGTGATATTTACCATTTCTATACAGAGTAGCTCCAGAACTGCCTCTAGAAATAGGCAATCTGTCTTGCTTTTTATTTTTTTGTCTAAAATGCATCGATTGATCTCTAGAGTGACAATCTGGGGGGGACAGGGGGTTTACCTTTCCTGTCTCCTCTCTGGAAATGCCAGAAAGAGAATATCAGTGGCACCTGGCAGTCGGATAGGGACCTACTACATGGCTTCATCTCTTAGGGTCATCCTGGGAGCCATGCTGACAAACAATTGCGGTTGCATGTAGGCCAGCTGAGCATCCAGACTGATGTTGGTGGAGCTCTAGGCTGTGCAGGTGTCTTTCTCCAGGACCCTCAGAGCTGTGATGAGCATCATGAGATGCTATTATGATTCCTGACACTGGGATTTTGGCTCAGTAAAAGGACTCTTGTGTAACTTGCAGGGGACCCTGAGAAACTCAAAAAAATTGCACACCACTGGAACACTGGAACACAACAGAAGAATATGCCAGGTATTTCCTAGCTGTGTAACCAATAGAGTCATTCCTTTGCCTGAGGAAACTGGGGAACTGCTGTCTGAATGTCCTTGCTGTGCCACAAAGGTGGGGACCTAAAGGAAATGGTCAGAGAGATGAGATAAGACTGAAGAAAGGGGCACTTAGATAGCAGGGTAGTAAATGCTGCATGGATGGATGGGCAGGGGGGAAGCACTGTCTGAAACAGTGAATAAGATGCTAAAGCAGGTGGAACTGTATCAGGCAGCACAAAAATTAAAGCCAAGAACTTATTTCTTTTGTAATTGTGATGTATACTTGCAAGCAACCTGAAGGGCAGAACTGTCTCAATGATCAATTTTTAATTATCATATTTATGGGAAAACCAAAATATTTTTAATAACTAAATACCATCATCTTGGCTTACAAGCTTTATGGGCAGGCTGTCTGTTAATAAGCAGGCATGACAGCAGTCCCTGTTATGAGACTTGCTTCATTTCCACCAGTATAAGATCCCCTCCCCATTTACTTCAAATTTTGCTAAACATCATGTATTTGTGATGAAATTATTCAGGCTACTCATCTGTCTTAGGCTGATATTTTTTTTTAGTCAAAAATGAGACTAGAAGTGAAAAAAATGGTGTTTGGCAGATATAACTCCTTGTTACAGATTTCTGGTGGCGGCATCAACCACTCAGGAAAAAGAAATCTCAGAACCTGACCCATGCAAAATGAGCAGGTTCTGCAACTTTTATAGATAAATAGGAGGGAGAGTAAAAGAAAGAAGGTTAAACCCCCTAGGAAATGGCTACAAGGTTTTAACAATTCTGACATATTCGGGAGTTGAATGGGAAGGTCCCAGTTCTGTGAATGAAAAACCTTATCTGTGAGTGGGAATGTGATATCTTAGTTACAGATACTCTGCTTTCCACCCCTGTGAAAATAAGACCCCTTGGCTGTCTTTGAAAATATGAACCTATGCACATATAGTAAACCTGCAGTAGTTTTGACAGCTTAACCATTAAGACTGCCGAAAGGTTCAGCTCATACTAAGAATGTACATTCTCTTCCTTTGGAGAAACTGAGCATGTTGGATGTTTTCCTGGGATTCCTATACCAGCCTGGTCCAGAGCCAAGTACAAAGATGCAGGGCAGGGAGCATTTCTATCTGTCTCACATGCTCTCAGAGAGAATCTTCCAGGCTACTTCTCATGCTCAGACAGTTTCAGAAAAAAAATTTCAAACACAAAACAGGAAGTTCAGGATCAAAAGAAGAGGGATATAATTAGACTAAATGACAGTGGGACATCACAATGGGAGAAGTGAAAATAAAGCTGTAAGTTTGTGAGCTGACCTGTGCTATATAAAACTTGGCCAAGAAGAAACCATGGCGGGAGAGGGGGTGAGTAGGACAGGGAAGGAGATTTCTATTCTGGTGGAAGTGTAACAATTTCAGCCTGTAAGTGAAACTTGATTTCCCATTTATAACAATCATTCGGTAGTGAAAAAGTTTTCCAGGGGCAGAGATGGGCTGGCACCTCCGTTGGGATCTTCCAGATGGGAGTTTCTATTGTGCAGAAGGATGGGCTCTAAGGTTCTCACAAAAGTTGAGTAAAATCTCTGAATCAGGATAAGGGTGCAGTCTGGATGGTGGTGATGTTCTCCTTGGATATGCATCGCTATTCACTTCCTTCAGAGGCTGTAAAGCAAACAAAATCTGTTGTGTAAGTCTTGTCTTGTACAAGAGTACTACAAGAGTACTTGTAGCACTGCCCTGAGACAATTATAGTAATGAAATCCCATGCTTGAGAGTTTCAGTTGATTGCTTAGAGATGTAACAGGTGGATTCCCTCCCTTGGCACATAAGTTGATGTATTGATGCATTATCTTTGTGTGAGAATCATTTCATTCAGTTTCAATACTCCCTTTGAATCATCAGAGGCTGGCCACGCCTGTGAGACCTAACTGCTCAGAGAAGAGACTGTGATGAGGGACATAGATTCCTCTCTTTTAACAATGCTTGCTGTGCTCAGGTGTCATTTCTGCCTCTAATGCTGAATGTCTGTCAGAGAAAGTTCAGTGCCATCCATATTGTAAGGACAAACAGGTGGCATCTGAGAAGGAGAGGACATTTCGCCAGCCCCTGTTAGGTGACATCTCCTCTTACCAAAGCTCAGTTGTCTCAGCTAATGACCCTTGGAAGGGCTTATGCTCTCTTTCTGTTGTCTTGTACGCTCTGCTTCTCTTCTGAGGATTGGAGTCCCTTCTTTCTATATTGCATTTGGTTAAGTTTAATGATCTGTAATAACTGGAGATTACATGAGATGGTCAAATGGTCTTTTCTGGGCTAAAAAGTTATGAAATGTCTGGAAGGCTGTAACTGTGCAATGGACCTGTATGGGTATCAGTATGTCTCATGAGTATCACTATTCACAAATTTAGTGTATCTTCTGAAAATACGGGGAGTGGCACCCAACAGGCAAGATAAACACAGGCCCAAGCTGCCAATCCATCTCTGGTCAGGAAATGACAGAAATAGAGCTTTCCACACAGAAGTTGGTCAAGAAAGAGCCTCAGTGGAACAGACCTTGTTATTTCATGTAAAATGTTGACATTTGGAATGCTCTTGTGCTCTGGCAGACTGAGTACACATACCTGTACGTCTTTTGAAGGCTTCCAGGGAGCAGTCCAGGCAGCAAGATCCATCCAAAAACTAAACCAGCTGGACTGTAGAGTGTGTGTTATAATCAGATATATGCCCACGTGTATTTTTACCTCAGTGCCTGAATTAATCCATCAAACTGATGTTCACTTACAACAGAAATATACTACCAATAACTCTGTCAGTCCCTGAAATGTCATGTTTCCAAGCAGCTCAGAAAACAATACTGGCTCCAAGTCCTTTGATCCCTCAGATTCCAGAGTGGTGGAACAAGGCCAGGAACTATTTCTAGGCTTGGTCTGTAACTTACCAAGATGCTGAAACATCGGTTTGACTCTTAAGCACAAGCACAAGCATAAACTAAGCCTTAAATAGGTGGCTAGATCAGTAACACATGTTAGTAAAACAATTGCTCATTCAAGTAGTTCTTAAAAAGGAGCATGCTTACAAGCAATACATTGCCCAAGAAAATCAGAGTTGCCTTTCTTGACTGCTAGGGGTAAGAACCATAAACTCCTTTTTAATCTCATGTTTGTCTTCTCTTGCTCTTCAGCAGTGCCTAACGTTCATCACATGAATACAAAAATATATAATCATTTCAGAATTAATTAAATCTACTGACCTGCTCTTGACAGTCACCATAAATAAATGTAGAACTTAAAGCTAGCTCAGACCAGGGAATGTGGGCTTTTAAAGATGCGCCTACACCCCAGAATTCTCTTCAAAAAAATAGGTATTGGTCACAGCTTTTTGCTTTGACAGTTGAGATCAGCAGTTTTCCTAGCTGATATATTGATTGTTGGGTGTCAGTCTTCCTGATCTAATAATATATCACATCACAGGGGGAAAAGGGAAAGCTTTTGTCTTCTTGGCAACTCGATATGAAAGCTTTCCAGAATATTGCTTTGCATAGAATGAAAATGGCTGTGGGCCAATGACTAATTATATTAAAGGGCTGTGCTTTTAAATTATTTATGTACCATAGTGTTTACCCTAGCATTATTAAAACCACCACATATACTTCTACAAATAAGATTTTGGTTCAGATAAATGTGACAGTCACTCTGTGGGTGATATACTATTCAAGGAGTTTTTACTTTAATGTAACAAATAACTTAACACACATCAACAGATGCATTACTTGTGGAGCACTGCTGCAGAAGGACATGCAGATGAAAATAATTTACCTCTGGCCCATTTAGATAGAGCATATTATGCAAGAACAGTAAATGTAGGAGCAGCCTGCAAAGCACTCCCTGAAATGGGGGTTTATCAAACTGAGGTTTTAAAACAGTTTTGGATCCGAACAGTACTAACTAGAAATTTCTTTTGTTTGTGCAGCAATTGCTGAGCATACAAGAAGAATTAAATAACAAAAAATCTGAATTGGAACAAGCCAAGGAAGAGCAAACACATACACAAGCGATGCTTAAAGTCCTGCAGGAACAGGTGAGTTCTGGTGGGAGAAAAAAAAACCTGGCTGTGGCATGCTGGGGCAGAGGACTCATGGCTTCACCTCCAAAATCCATAGGAGTCTGGCTACAGACTATAGTGTAAGCAAGTCATAACCTTATGTGATCTGCATATCTGCTCTGATTAGCATTTGTGAACACAACTGAGGCTAACACAGAGATTGAGAAAACAGAGAGAAGAGAGACACTTATTTTTTGCTATCCAATACTGAATTTCATGTCTTGAGTAACCTTTCCTTTTACATTATTCTATATAGATATCACTGAGTTTTCACTCTGAATTAAAAAAAAAAATGTTGTGAGGGTTAAATATACCGGTAAACATACTTGAAACAAAACAGCTTTGCTTTTAAGACTAGTATTGAAGAAAAAGAGCTTGGCGCTTCTGTGTTATTCATGAAGTTATGAGATACAAAAACCTATATAATAATGGCATTTAAAAAGTAGTTATCAATTAATTAATCAGTGAGAAGCAAAACTCTGTAAATCCGAGTGTCATTTGGACTAAGCTGTTCCATGACGCTGAGAGGTGTATTTGATAGTACTGTTTTATCAGCATGGTAGGATGGGTAGTTACACACAAAAAAAAAAAAAAGAAAATCAGGTTCTAAATCTATAAATGTGGAGATGAAACAGTTCATTGTGTGCAAGTACAGTATGCACAAATGCATATTGTCTGGATAAACCGTATGGCTTGGACACACTGAAATCATAAATCCCCACCTGTGCTACAGAGTCACAGTCTCTACTTTGAGACCTTATTTGTATTCTCTCAGTATAAACTTTGAGGTAAATTGTTCAGTGACTTGGTTAAGTGTTTGCAGTTTAAAGACTGTGGGATCTCAATTGCTTAGATGGCAGAAGTTCAAAATGCTGATGGTTCTTATGTTCAAGATTTTTCAGTGTGTATTGTCTGGATGTGTCTGCAGATTGATTTATACATTTGATGTTCATATTGGGGAAAATAAATTATATTTATTTCAGATTTTTTTAATACTTCTTATGGAAGCTGTGACATTGTTACACATTTAACATTTTTCTTATCATATCTAGTAACAAATATATTCTAGAAACTAATAATTTAGAATCTGGGAAAAAAATAAAGCTTTTCTGACCAGATATATATTCTTAGCACTTATGGTTACAAAGATCTTATGCAAGACTGTTACACGAAACACCATGGAGAAGAATGGATTTGGTAACAACAAAATCTTTAAAAACAGACTCCACCAGCTCTCTTGAGTTAATTGCATCTCATTTACATTTTTACATGGCATTCAAGATATAATATTGTAATATACTTTTTTTTAAAAAAAGAAGAAATGTCATGAAGTTATTTTATATCTTAGTAGCAATTAAATGCTGTGAAAATGTATGGGAAGACTTTAAGATCTAGTGTGGAGCCCCAGTAGGGACCACCAAGGCAGACTTTTGAATCTCTGCGAACTTGCACTAATTGCAAATCAAATGCCTGCCCATGCTAGGCAGACAGAAGAAACAGTAACTGGCATAAAGGTAGGATGGATCCACATTTCTGTTGAGAATTAGCTCTGAAATACGCCTAAGGCCAAGACTGTAAGTAGCCAGAATTCCTAAGGAGCACTGTGCAGCACTGTGCAGCTTCTCCAACAATCCTGAACCAGTTCCAAAACTTTCCAGAATAGCAGAAGCCCTAGCAGTAATGACTCCCACTTTCCAAAGCTCATAGCTTTCCTTTACAAGCGCCGTAGCTCATCTATGTGTTTTATCCACAATGGGTATTGAAAATCATCTGGACGAGTCAAGTAAATACAAATATTTCATTCAAAAATAAACACCACCAGACTCCTGCCTTGATTTTATGGCTTGGATTTGTGATACAATTGATAAAATCTGCTTTTTCATCTCAAGTTGGCAGAGGGATCCCTCTCTGCCTTATCATGGGAATGCTTGCATGGAGATGTGCAGCTGTGTCTGAGCATGTCTTCTGGCTCAGCACATCTCACACCGATTCCGTTGTGGCAACCCAACCACATCCAGACTGGGATGTCCTGCTGGGAAGCATCCTGTTTACTTGTGTTCCATATTCCATTACTATGGCCCAAAGGATTTGAGGTCAGATCTGGCCCTTGTCCACCAGCTCTAGTTGTCAGAGGGATTCACGCCCACTGATTTGAATCAGACCTAACCCAGCATGGCATTAGACATATCAGAGACTTCTAGCTCCTCAACACTTCTTTCTTTGGTTGTTAGTAACACTAGTTCAGTGTGTTGCCTCAACATACTTTCCGCTGGTAACATCACACTTGTTACTGACATGCGATGAAGCCTGCCCAGGGCTTAAGACAAGTCCTGTTTTTTTCCAATATTACGTGTTTTTTTGAGGTTTCTATTCCAACATTTCACTATTTAGGATATAGGTGAAGACTATAATTTAAAAATTAATCTAGAAATAAGCAATGTTGGGGGGAAATGGACTTTACTCCTTTAGCCTGTGGGAAGGGGCTGGAGAACAGACCCTATGAGGAGCGGCTGAGAGAGCTGGGGTTGTTTAGCCTGGAGAAGAGGAGGCTGAGAGGAGACCTCATTACTCTCTACAAGTACTTGAAAGGTGGTTGTGGAGAGGAGGGAGCTGGCCTCTTCTCCCAAGTGACAGGGGACAGGACGAGAGGGAATGGCCTCAAGCTCCGCCAGGGTAGGTTTAGGCTGGAGATTAGGAGGAGGTTTTTCACGCAGAGGGTCATTGGGCATTTGAACAGGCTGCCCAGGTCGGTGGTTGAGTCACCTTCCCTGGAGGTGTTTAAGACACGGGTGGATGAGGTCTTGAGGGACTTGGTTTAGTGTTAGATAGGAATGGTTGGACTAGAAGATCCGATGGGTCCCTTCCAACCTGGTTGTTCTGTGATTCTGTGATTCTGTGAATGCACCTGCACATTTTCTGCCCATAAGTTTTCCACCATTGCCTCCATCAGTTCACTTTCACTAGCCATTGCAGTAGTCCTAGTGTAGATGTGGATGCTAGCACCTTCTTGCCTGAGCTCTGGCATACCTTTTAGAGCATAGTAGTCAGTATAAGAGATAAAAAAGCTCAAGCATTAGAGGTTAATTAACTGGTGGAGCAGTGCCAGGGCAGTGATGGTGGGAGAAAAAAAAGGTGGGTTGAAAGCCTGTCAGGCAAATGTAGGCTAGAGGCTAAGCCTATTCCTTTCTCAAATTCATGTTTGGCTGATGGGGGAGTGGTCTCTTACCAGCAGAACACGTGCCCAAGAAGCTAGCAATTGCCAAGGGGTGATGGTACTTTATCAACTTGGAACATGAAAGGTGAAAGATTTGTAATCAACATCATTCCTTGAGCACTCGGGACACGGCATTAGCTTGCAGAGCAGTTTTACATACCTGAGTGTGCTCTCCTAACCTCAAATTCAGATGAGTAATTCAAGTGAACTCAATAGGACAGCTCATGTGAGGTGAATTTCTATAATGGAGAATTGACAGGATCAGGAAACGGCTCTCTTGGTCACACCAGGATGCAGATATACCTAACTTTTTGGTGCTTGGCTGGGAGCAGCCATCTCCACTCATGCCTACCACCCATCCTCATAGTGAAATGGTTTTGCAGAATGTTTACTTTTCCAGTGGAGGGAAAACATGTAGCATTCATTGGAAGTGCATCACCCTGCTGTCAATATAAATTGCAGACTTTTTGTGGATACTGAAAGATGAGTGTCAATGAATTGAACCAGGACACTTGATAAGTTTGCAGTCCCCAACTATCCTTTGTACTGCATTATCAGAGACTTCCGCCCCCTTCCCTCTCTCTCAGGACGAGTTTAGTGGCTTGAGAAGCAGTTCCTGAACTGGTGTAGTTTACAGCCCAGCATAATAAGATACACGGAGACCATGACCTGCTTACCTTAATTGTCAGATTGGCTGTTCAGCTGCTGACGCCTCACAGCAACAAGATGATGGAGGTAACCTAGCCAACCTAAGGTGTTAGTCAACCAACGATTTTGAGTCACATACCTAATTGAAACATAATTGTGTTCCATTTTGACTGAATTTTAGGACAGTTGTCATTCAGGATCACAGCTGTGTCATCAACAGTTACATCAACCTCAGCTTCTTTTGCAAAAGAACAAGGAGTGCAGAGAAAAGTTCTTCCCCCACCTTAGTTACCTACTCTGGAAAGTTACAATAAAGACATGACTCTTCAGAGATTTACTTAAAGATTAAATGGTTCTAAGCACTTAATTTAAGTGTACAAATCTCCACAGCTTAAAGGCTCAGGAGAGCTACAATGTCTCCTTTCTGTGTTTGCTCAATCACTGGGAGAATTACTGCATATTTCATTGTGGTTGGAGACATGCTGGGACAGTCCTTAAATCTCTTGGGAACAATTTTACAATCCCCAATGTAATCCTGGGTTTTCCTTAAAAAGCTAACTCAGGAATTAAAAAAAAGTTTTGGTTCAGATCATATACCTGGAACTGGCAATGTCTCCTCAGTTCTTCCTGCCACTGGTTAAATAAGAACTGTTCTTCTCTTCACCTCCTTTTCTGTCATACCCAGGAACCGTGTCAGTTATTTGGATGCTTCCTCGGGAAGGAAATATACAGTAGTATTTTGGCATCTCAAACAGTTTAAAATATATCATTCAAAAGTAATGATTAGCAAAACACTATTTAGCTAGTGGCAACTTGCAAGTATTGTAAAGTTTAAATTAATAGCAACAAGAATGGAAAATGAAATCGTTCATTATTCTTGAGAGCCAATTCTGTACAGACTTTATGCCTTGAAACTACTTTCTAATCTAATTATTTAAAAATAATGACCCAGTCTTATTATTTTCCTTTCTTTTTTTTTTTTTTTTTGCCAACCTATCAAGCCTTAAGTATGTTAGTTTCAAAATGGTTTGTGCAAAAACTCATTAGAATTATATGCTCCATCTGTTTTTCTCATTGGAAGCTTTATAAAATGCTTCTTTAAATAAATCAAAGATAACTGTGTGAAAAACTCAAGTAATGTGCTTTTTTTGTTCTGTTTTGTTTTTGTTTACTCTTTGCAGTTAAAAAGTGCCAAGGAATTAGCAGAAATCAATGGGCATGATGAATCTCAGGCAAATGTAGGTACAGCTATCTATGTACAGATTTTATATATATATATACACACATGCATATGATGTCAAATTTACTATTTATGTCTTAAAGCTGATAGAATGGTTGGATGAGGTGCCTGGCTTGATTTTGTTTTGGGTTTTTTTTCCTGAAGCCACAGGTTCAAATCCCAGCAAACTTCATTTCAAGGTAGATAAATTGGGTTCCATGCAATTTACTTTGTAGGATTTATTTGGATGAGGCTTTAACAACCAGTGTCCTACTTGCTGTACGTGGGTGTTAAAGATACCATGGAAACCAATGCAAGAGAAATGCCTTAGTGTCCGGTCCAGGATTACTCAAGCTTCAGAGTTATACGGTTTGTCTCTGTGGATGCCACCTTGCAGCTGAGCAATCCTGGCCTTATTTTAGTTCTGAGTGAAGTGATTCATATACACGTGTATAATTTGAAAACAGTTAATTTGCACAAGAGGACTAAATTAATTCGTTGAGTCATTATTTTGTCCAAAATTGTTAAAGGACTTGTTAAGGTCATGTTTTTTAAAACTTGCTGCCAAAAAAATACTTCTGCTATTCCCTAACTAATTACTGCAGTCAAAAAAACCCACAATTTGGATGCGTGGAGAGAGAAAAGAAGGAAAATTTCCTGCTATGTTTGTCGTACAAACCATGCAGCTTTTCATTTTGTCATGAACATCTGAAAATTAAAACTGATTATATACAACCTTTCTCCTAGCCAAGAGAACTAGCAACAGTCTGAACACTAATATATTTTAGCATGTATTTTAGTCCATGTGTTGTCTAATGGCACAGCAAGGAGAGCAAGTTTATTTTAAACCTGAATGGAAGACTCAAATATTGTACAGTGCTTTGTGATAAGGATATGTTGTCCTCTGTTCTTTAATTCTTTCCTGAATCTCATCCGTTGTGGATTGTTTCCGCAGTGAAGTCGATAGAGCCTCATAGCTCTCAGTATTTGGACAGGAGACATTCAATATTGTCTGATAGCTCCAACAAATCTGCAATTGCAGTCTGTCCGCACAGCATCTCATTGCCCCTTTGGAAGATTCTGTTTGCAAACCAAAATGAAGATGTTAATCCACACGTGATCTTGAAATGCTGACATTTGCTACCCTAAAACTTTTCTTTGTACAAAAGCTGGTTGCAGGTTTCCTAATTGTATTTAGAAATGTAATGCTTAGGAACTTTTAGAAGGACCTTGTTTCCTCTAAAAATTATGGATGAAGCTACGTTTTGCAAGATGGAAATGTTTTAAAGGAAAACTACCTAAATGCTTCAACTTGTATCATTCTGGCTCATATGTAACTGGATAAAACACGGAAGGCTGAAATGTTTATTTTTATATAATATAAATGTTGGAATAGAATTAAAATGAAATATTTCAATTGTGTAAACTGCATTTCAGTACATCATTCTCAAATATCTAAAACAAAATATTTCAGACTCCTTGATTAATGGGAAATTTTTCAAAACATAATGCTTTGTTCCAGCTTGTAATTGCGGGAATTCTTTAAATGGCTGAATTTTCCATAGGATAGAAATTCTATTTTTTGCTCTTCTTTGCCATGAGCTCTTCCCGTGGTGAGCTTATAGCAATATTAGACTCTTAAGAAAAGAAGTCAATACCTAAATTAATGGTGAAGAGGGAAACCAGGCAGCTACAATTATCGAGTCACGGTTGCAGCCATGCATTCAACAATTATCCCACCATGAAATCAGAGAAGGCATAGCAGCACAAATGAAAATAGAGAAATATAGGGAAGGACTGGATGCTAAAGCATTTTCTACGGTAATGAACTTCGTAAAATCAAAGTTGAGGTACCTTTTAAACAATTGTCATTTATATTATATGTGTAGTACTCAGGTGTTGTGCCTTGCAGGTTGTCTCTCTACATCTATTCTCAGCAGACTCCATGGTTCTTGCCCTTGGCCAGTGTGCAAATCTAGGATGATCAAAGAG
This sequence comes from Coccyzus lansbergi, assembly GCA_033558105.1. NCBI lineage: Eukaryota > Metazoa > Chordata > Aves > Cuculiformes > Coccyzidae > Coccyzus > Coccyzus lansbergi. Next base: position 647,743 of record JAUMJK010000869.1, read on the forward strand.
AAAAAGGCTTGGTAGCTCCTACTTGGTTGTTAGTGAACTGTGATGCATATAATGGGATTAGGACATATTTGTTACAGTTGACAGGTTGAATTCAGAAAATGAAATACCTTTACATGCCGAGCAGTAGTGGGAGGTGTTGGCAAGGAAAAATGGCAATGTATGTCTATGCACTAAACACACAATCTAATCTTCACACTATGGCATATTTAGATTACTTACTTTGCAGAAAATCAGGCTCCTAGAAAGGACTGTAGAAACTCCAGGCACACTGCATACACATCAAGAAATCCCATATTGTAATCATAAAAAGATATTCTGCAGTCCCCAGGCTTTCTGCTGATGGTAGTTGTCTGTATCATATTTTACATTAGAAAGTAATGTTTCTTGAAATAAAACCTGGAAATATTTTTCCTTAGTAAAAGCATATACAGGTGAAAATATATATTTAGACCTATCCTGCTGTTTTCTATTTTTCTGTCTTGTGAGACCATCATGAAAGGGAAACAAGTATCCGGACACCTTTGAAAGAAAAAATCCCTCCTGAAATGTACCCAGCTTAAAAATGGACCAATCTTCCTCTTTTCTCTCTTGTTTTTGGAGGAGAATAGAATGCAGTTAACTAAGAGCCTGGAACAACTGCAATGTTATCTTCCCTACCATGGCAGTTCACACACAAATCTGAGTGGGAGAAAACAGAAATTTCAGTGTATTGCCCATACATTTCTATTTCTAGAAAGCATAACCTTCTTACAAGGTTCTGTAAACAGTCAGAAGGGTGTTTCATGAGTAATTTTTCCAGGTACATGCAGTAATATCTGTTATGCCTGTTGACATATCCGAGTTATAAACTGTGGCAGTAAAGACCAAATGTCAAGCTGAAGCAGTACACAGTGCCCAGGATCCTGGCCTGGTGAACAGAGACTTTAACAGCCAGAACTGCAAGAGGTGCTGTCACTGAGCTTTCATTTCTTTCAGCCCTGCAGTTAGGAAAACACTGTTTCTTGCTTCTAATTTGCCCCCATTTTAATTTCCTCTTTATTGCTGCATGTAATGATATTTAATTCACATCTCTGTCTTAACAGAAGAGAAAATGATGTCCAATGGACAATTATAATTTCAGATATAGTCCTCTTCCAGGATGTTCCCAGACTCTTGGGACCTGATTAGTCCTGATGTGGAAAAAAAAATCTTACTGAGGATATCTGTTCAAGTAGAGAACATTTTGCAAACTAGAAATGCTAATCACATGTTTTGTAGCTAACTCGATAAAGGTAATTTTTATTCCACTGTTTCTCTAAGTTGAGTACTTTTCTGTGGAGCCTTTTGTATATAGTGTAATTCAGTATTTTGATCGAAGTTCTCATTTTGCTCAGTGCTGAGTTTAGTGTATGTGGAGCTAATATAGTTATATAGCTTTACCCCTGTTTTAGGGGTGAGAATATTTACATCCATGATATCCCTTTATTATCAATGGAGAAGGGGAGATTTTTTTTTTCCACAGAAACCTCATCTTAGAAGTACTCAGTAATCTTTAGATTACAGGAGTTTGGTACTGTCCCTTCAAAGCTATTTGTCTTCCTTAGATGGTGGATAGGTACTGTGACTAACTCTCACCCTTTTTTAAAGTGCTTTAGAACTATAGTCAAGAGTATCAGTCCTTTGAGTCCACACCAAAGCAAGAGGTGGTTCATGGTTGCAGAAGCATTTTGATTGCGCAGGCTGCAATTGCATGATTAAGTCTTGATTCTCTTGAAGTCAATAATTAAATTCCCATCTGGTGAAAAAGCCAAGATTTCATCAAAAGACTTTTCAGATTCCTTCATTATCACCAAGGCATAATGCAATGAATATATTTGACACAGTGAAACTTAATTCACCGTGAGTTTTTTTACCAGCTTTTTGTTCTATTTGAGTTTTGCTGTTTGAACAAAGTAGTGACTTTGACCTCATACACCTGTCTGCCTCCACTTAGCATCTCCAACAGCTTGGACACAATATTCTGTGGGGTTTTCTCCAGACATGAGATCAATAACATTAAGTAGGGATGCATTTTCCCATTTGAATGCTTGAAACTGGTAGAAGATCATTTTGCAAGTTCAGCCAAGCATCTTACATTTGATGTTGATTCTTCTTTTAATTTTTCCCCTCTGTGTCTTCTTCTCTAGCACTATCGGATGATCTCTGAGGAGGATTATACCCAGGGTGAAATATTTCAACCGTATTACTAAATTGCTTTCTTTATGCTACACTGGAAGTGATGTTATTCCTTAATACACCCTCAGCCTTCTCTTTTCACATAGTATGGTTAATCATTGATGATCTTTACCAGAGACTTGTAAAGACAGCTCTTAAATGAGGCTCATTTCTGCACCAAGCCAGGGAAACATTAAAAAGCTTATCCCCTTCAATTTTTGGAGAGTTCTCTACTTCTATCAAACTCATCAGAGTTCAGTTCTTGTACTTCACTATGCACACATTTAATAGAAGCACTGAGGGATACCTGCTGCGAATGTTCCATGTCAATGTCCGTGTGAGTGCCTCACATCAAGCTGAGTGAGATGAAAAGGGCCCTTGAACACAGGAACAGGAGAAGGAGCTAGAAGAGTGTTCAAATGGGTCCAGTGGTTTGGAACTATGGGACAAAAGTTGGTTTCCTTTACTGATGAGGATACCAGGGGGTTGCTTATGCATTTGCTTCACTTCCTTGTGAGTGTAGCAACCATTTCCTGGCTTGCTTACATTTCAAAAGTCTTCTTTTTGTAAAAAAAACCCCACAGGCTTGTAACAAAAAATGTGCTCTACATGGCTAATGTAAAAGCAATTTAGGACTAAAGTTATAGACCAGAAAACCCCAGTGCAGGGCTTGTGTCTGTCAGGAAACTTGTGTTTCTATTCTATCTGAGTTTTCTGGCTTCCTGGGGTTCATAAGCTGTGAACCTCAGATTCAACAAGCTAACATGAATCGGGCATTATCTGGCTGGGGTCCTCTGCCTCGGAGAAGGCATTTCTGGAGCACATGGAAGCTGGTGGGTCACCAGAAGGTGAGATGATAACAGCTGAGTGCATTTGAGGTTAAGGAGAGAGTATTGGCAGCTTTTCCATACCCAAGAGCTCAAGGGTTATGTCCCTTGCAGGGTATGCCAGATGTTGTGGTTTGCTTCTCTCCTCCACCTGAGGAGGTTCAAAATTGTATTTCCCAAGAAAAGCACAAGCTATGTGCCCTTTCCAGCTCCTCTTTTATATCTGCTCTCCTTTGAAAGATTGTATTCAGTCTACTACTTCATTTATCAAATGCAGTTAATTGTCTAAGGAGAGCAAGCAAGAGTAACAGAACAGTTGAGGATGGCCCCTCGAGGAGAAAGAGCTGTGGGCTTTAGTTTCTCATCATGGGTGTGTAATACTGGTAGAAGAAGGTGCAGAAATCCTGCACTATGACTGGAGTGAGGAGTAAAGCCCCCGGAGATTACAAAGACCCATTTACTGTTTGCAATCAGGTTGTTCTGTTCTGCTGGGGCCAGGAGGTGAGGAGTAACTGTGCTTTTTTCTACTCCCTGCCTTTCCCATTCCAGGCATTTATTTGTAAGCCTCCCATCACTCTTTTCTTCTCATTTCCTTCAATTTAAAGCATGTGGGGTATGATAAATTCGAGCAGCTATGGCCATTCACAGATCAGCAGCTTTCCTGCTTACCACAGTAGGCATGAGGAATGACCACCTCATGGATTCAATACCGTGAGGCCTGAAAAATAACAGGTGTTTAACAGGCTGTTTAGGATCGTGTTATCAAAGATGCTGCCCAGCCTTCAGAAGTTCTGACAGACTGATAGATCAAGTCTCCTTGAGTTTCCCCCTTTGCTGCCCCAGCCCTCATTCAGCACACTAGAAGGCAGCAGTAGGGATTCATTACCATGGTGCAGATCTCTCTGGTGGCTGAATCACAATCTCTGTGGTTTCAGCCATGACCTTACCCTATGGAGAGGGAACAACTACAATAGATCGAGTTATACTCTGACACAGACCGTACTACCTGAAAAGGATATGGGCTGTAGCAGTAACCTCTTTGTTAATGTGCAGTAAGAAGTCACACCTCTTCCTTTGTCTCTAATTGAAAGTGTCAGGGTGGCAGCATAAGTTGGCTTTTGATTGGAGTGAATTTCCATCATCTGGGGGAGGAGAAGAGAGAACTCTGAGACACAATGATAAAACCCATCTAGCCACCCACTCAGGAAATCATAAAAGTTTTTTGACATTAAATTTCATAGGAGCTCCACGGGGAGACAGTTCTTCAATGCCCAGAGCTACCTGACATTTTAATAATATCTGATCATAATGTGCAGCCTTTCATCCGAAGGCATTTTCCCACAGTATTTATACTGCACACATACACAGGAGTCACCCTGCCATTTCTAGTGAGGAATAACATTCAGCCTTATACATATGCAACTGCGAGCTTAACCCACACAGTGTACAAGGCAATTTGCCTTGTCAGAGCACTCAGTCTCCCCCGCAACCACCTGAAGGATGATGGGCTGCCTCTGCTTCAGCCTCAAGCTTGCTACCACAGGGTGTTGAACACCACATTCGCGCTCCCTCCAACCTGGTAAAGCCACAGAATCATAGAATGGTTTGGGTTCTCTAAGAAACAGAGAGCAAAAAGTGACAGAAGCGAGAAAGAAACCTCAATATACCTAGGAGACACTCTTTTTGGAAGAAGAGTGCATCATCCTCATCAAGATCTGATCCAAAGGAATGAGAGCTCCAAAATGTTTGCTTATAGTACTTCTCATCTATTCAGATGTGGAGATTTCTGTGAATATGGAGGTTGCCCTGAGTTTTTAGATACTAAAATTAATATATTTCAAATACAAATTCTTGCTGAAAACCATTCACTCTCATAAAACATTTAAGGTATGTTTTCATCCTCCCCAATTACTTCATTATCTTTCAACAAAGACATTTGCAAAACAATTATACACATTCTAAAAGGGAAACAAGTGGCTTTTTTCCCTCTCTTTAGCTTTTATTTAGATGTCTGTCATTTCTGAAGAAATTGCTAGAGCAGTATTTGTGTTAAAGACCATCTGAAAGGGCTTTCATAAGTTCTCAGTTCCAAGTAAACATGAAGTATCCCCTCCTGCAGTGACTTCAATAGAGCTTTGGGGCAGGCAGTACTTTAATTCAGCTGCAATTCCCTAACACAAAGTATGCAAAATGACAGTTACCTTTTCCCTTGCAAAACAACCACCTTCACATCACATAAAACATCTGTGTTAAGTCATCAGGAACCTACACATAAATCCACTTTTAAAAAATGAAGCAACCTGATCATACTTTTAAAAATAAGCATGAAGTAGCTTTCATATTAGTCATCTCTATTTTGCATATATACATTCCCATAAAATAGATGTGCTCAAATACAATAAGAACAATGCAAAGAGGTAGTTTCAATAAGAAAAACATTTTCAGATTATTGCTAGTTGCCTAAACTCAGCAGGTGAAAGTTATAATAGTAAAAGCTTTGTAATGAAAAAGTTAAAAGCATCTCTCTGGCAAATGGATCGGAAAAAATAGGATGTCAAGAGCACCATAATACAATTAATCTTCACTTCTGAAAACATTTCTATCATGTTGGATAAATCAGACAAACTAATCTTGGATGCACAGAGGTTCATTTGAAGTGCTTCATTTGCAAGGTCTTATATTCGCTATTCTAATATTTGTTCATCATTGTTCCCATAATCTTAATGCCAGATAATTTTTCAACCTTGTTGTTAACTGTTTATTTGTGCTCTCTTAAATTTTTGGTTCTGGTAAATTCTATATTAGTGCACTTTAAAAGTAAATTTCTATATTAGTGTACTTTAAAAGTAATTACAATGTGTTGACAAAACCAACACTGGTTTCATGCATAGCACAAAATAAGTTAACAAGTTTAGGCTTGATCTGAATGAAGAGGTGACACCTGGTGTTTATCATTTTTAATGGTAGACCAGGCACAAGCAAAAACTGTTACGACATTCAGCAGCAGCATAGCATATGGAAAATACATATTTCTGCATCACTAGATAGGTAGTAGAAAGTAAAGGATCCTCTGAGACCCTGGAAAAAACATTGAAAACCAAAGGGGTTTTTTTGCTGGATTAGTAACCTGACACTAACACTCGAAGTAGTAGAAGCTGCTGGTGAGAGCTCTGGTTTTGGACAAATGACTGGATGCCTCATTCCTTGCCTTATTTATTTTATATGTGATGCAATATTGTAATTTGATACGGTAAACTGAGCTATCCCGGTATACATAGAAAAGAACAAGAAAACTCTCTACATATAGATATTGTGTCAGCAAGACCACCTAAGTTAATATCAGCTACTTTACTGAAATCAGCTCTTAGGCCATGAGGAACCAGAACCATGTAAAATATAATATTTCTATGAAGTAGTTAATTTTCTGGCACAAGATCAATTCATTTGCAGCAACAAAAGATTTTGATTATTAATCAAAGATTATGAGCAATTTTCTAGTCATTGAAGTATTTGTAGAGGAGTAGTCACCAGACATTGAGAAACAGTCACTCTAAGAGTATATGCTGAAAGAAGAGCTGTTTAACACACACAATGTTCCCAGAAATTTTGAGTTACTTTCAGAGTGGTCTTTCTAGCAGCAGCAGACCAAACATACAGCCCTTTGACCCCTGGTCCTACTCCAGCTGCTACACTCAGACCCCCTCACTCATCCCTATGCATGCAGAACAGTGTCTTTCACCCAGGAAAGGGGTTAGAAATTGAGTTTAATGAATGTAATGCACTGATCAGGGCATGACATGGTCAAACAAGTATATTGACCAGCAACCTTTTGCACATGATCAACCCCTTTTATCCCTTTCCCAAGCAACCATAATCCCTCCCTTTTCCTGCCTTCTGTTTCCCTGTTAAGGATCTTCAACTGTCTTGTAGAATTCCAAGATCTTTTCCCCTACATCCCATAACAAGTCCCATACCCCTATGGGGAGTAGTCTCTTCAGAGTTTAAGGGAATCCAGAGAGCATTTCCATTGACTGGTCTCGATTATTCTCACACTCAATCCCTAGGGCTGATGCTGTCCTGTGACAGCCCTAGGAGGAACTGTCATGGAACTATCTTTTCTCTGATTAGGTTATCAGACTTTACCCATCTGTAATGGTACCTCTGTCTTTCTTTACACTTGTGGAGGTAAGACTTTAATCACAAGTATCAAGAGGAAGAAGCAAGTGATGGTGGCTGGTAAATCCCTTCTGCAAAGGATGGAAGCACCCATCTGTTGATAAGACATCCTACCTGTTGTTTGATGAGGATGCAGAACTGCAAAGAAAACTGTTGAGTCTTATCCAGCCATTGGACTATATCCCCTTGTCGCCCATCCATGCACTCTGACCCCACAGCTGATCCTGCTTTGAGTAGGAGATTGGACTAGAGGCCTCTGAAAATCACCTGAGTCATTTTGCTATTCTGTGACCATCAGAATTATGATCACTGTCTGTCGGTGTACTCATACATTGCCACATTTGCAAGGAAATTTGATTTAAGTTATATTTAAATAAGCTCTTTCATTGTAGTTCAGCTTAACTTGGATTGAATAATTTTGTATTCACTGTGGATAAAAACATAGACAAGGACAGTTGCCCATTCTCAACTGACAACCATGTTAAGCTGTCAGAAGTTGTCCTTGCATGTCCCCATAACTTTAATATGACTGATTCAATGTGCATTGAAATTATTGCAAAGTATCTGTTCCCTTGATTGGAAATTGTATTAGGCTCCATTCAGGTTAAAACTATGAAACTGAATTTTGAGATATGGGTCTGAAATACATTTAAAGAAAGACTATCAAAGCAAACACAACTATACCAGACTTTAAGAGAACCCTAGCTAAATGAAAATAAATTTGAAACATGCAGTGGTCGTGTCACAGGCCAGTTTCTACCCATATTTGCAATAAAATCAACTATCAAATTATCAAATATTTGGATTACCCAGATAGTGGAGGACGTGCTTCAGCTCTTTGGATATTTGTCATTTTCATCCTGATGACATGCCAGTTGTCTTCAATGTCACATATTAAATCCCATATTTTGCCTTACAAGCAGAGTCATGAACAATGGGTAATGTGGAACTGCACTCTGGCAGCAATGTGTCAGTGCTGGTGTCACTGGTCTGCCTGTGGAAATGAACAATCCATTTGAGGAAATTTTCATTGTGCTGTCCTCTGTTTTATTCAGCAAGTTCTCCTGAAAGTTTTCCAGAAAGACACTCTGCCTGCCTTTCTCTCCCTGGTTCAAAAGCAGGGAACCTCAAATCAAAATGCTGATCTGAAGGGGTGTCTGCAGAATGAGGATTTGTCAAGTCCATAAGGGAAATTTGTGTCTTTTCATCATCAGCTAAAGGATGAATGTGTCATTTACAGGGAAAAACTCCAAGCTGGAGCATCACACCAAATGATTGCATTCATGCTGAGCAGCTCTGGAGCCGTCATCATCAAATCAGGCCTCCATGTTCTCCAATACCCAACATTATTTGTGAATAATGAGTAGGGCCATGTCCCCAATGATCTGCAGGTGTGATTTAACCTGGATTAAGCTTTCCACCTACTGTTTTTATTTCTTGCAAGGTCATTTTGCATCTAATCAGTAATGGTTTTGCACATGCTCAGCTATGTTTTTGTCCTTTAATGCAGTAACTGACAGATGGTAGCAAAATATTCCTTTTGTAATGAAACCTGCTGAAGGAGACAGCTTATGGCCTCAGAAAATACAATTTGCCAAGTAAGGGATAGTCTCCAGGAAAGAAGGGGAATACTGTAATGTAGTACATATTAAGTAATTTTCCTCAGGCATATGGTGATCAGTAGCTTTTTCCTCATGTCAGAGCGGTGACCTAACTGTTTGTTTCCAACGAACTATTTCCTCATTCACCTTGTGTTCTTAAAAGTCTTGTTTCTGTGGGTTGGCAGAAGTAGTGCTTCTAAAAATGTGCACATTAACAGTGTGAGCTTTTCATAGGTACCAGATTTGTATCTGCAGTGTATAGTCAGATACTTAAGGTTTTCACTCACACTATAATTTGCCTGGTTTCTAGGTGAATTTCACACTCATCTTTTAGGCTCAGTTATGCCCATTTCTCTTAAATCACTATTAATTCCTAGCAGCCTTGCTACTGAATCTTTTATGTGACTGTGCATATCCTGGATTTTCTCATGGCCTGTGCAAGCTTATTTTGGCAGCTGATTACATCACAGTTACCTAATTTATCATCTTCTGTGAGGCAGGCAGTTTTGAAATACAGAAACCTTCTCTTTTCAAACATGCAAGAAACTACAATCTTCTTCTAAAGCCAATTGTTTGCTGAGTATCTTTGCCACTCTTTAGTTTCCTCAGACTCTCCCATAACCCTTTTATCCTCTGTACCAGCACAGCTAAGGAAGACTTGATGTGACTTTCTTTAGCATCCATTTACACTGTTCTATAAATCATACAAAATGTTCCACACAGGCTCAAATCTAGGCATTAAATGAGAATCCATCTGTTTATTGCTCCCAATGGGAATATAGTTTCTTTCTCTGCATCACTGCTCAACAAAACTTCTAATTCCATCTGCAACTGTTGTGTTTGGGGCCTGTTATATCAAATACACATCTCTCTGCTCTGCCCTGCTCACAAATTCTTGGTTTTAGACTCCTTTTCTATGTCTGATGGAGTCAAAAGTTACACCTTAACCTATACAAGCTCTGGTGGCATATGCTGCTCTGCTCTTATGCTGCAGCATCACAAAATCTGTCATCCCATTCTGTTTTTCTGATCTCTAACCACCTAGTCATGACTGACCTTGTGGAGAAATTAATGCAAACACCTCTCTTATCTCTGCTTTTTGAATGGACTTTCTTTTGCTGTTCTTGGATGTCATGGCCAGCAGTAGATGACTGTTTGCATTAGCCTTTGGCTCTATCCAGAGGGTAATCAACAGTACCGGACAACTTAGAGCACACTCCTACTGCTATAATGTGCCCTGTGCATTACAACACTACAGGAGTGTTAGTGTCAAGGTGATGTACCTGCCAGAGTGTTCAGGCATACCATTATTTTAAGATGGAATCACTGCAATTCTTAACCTGCAAACTCCCTCCTACGTAGGTGTCTAAATCTGTGCAATGGTTTCCCTTTGCAGCCAGTGAGGAATATAAAACTAAAGCAAATAACTAAAACAGATGACAAAAAAAAAGTTATTTCTACTGACTATAAAGCCAGCAAAGGCTGACTAGCTTACATGTACACAATTACACATAGATCTCTGGCCAGGATACACACATTATTTAGCCACTACAATTGCAACAAACCACAGGTGACTCAATGAATCTCAATCTTCTTTCATTGTGTGTTAAGGTCTGTCAAAGTTCCTTGTTGGTGCGGTCTAAGAATACACATTTGCACCTATGTCATACAAATCCACATACAGGTTCTTAGCTAACACATGGCAATTTATTCCGCTTCACAACACAAGGGAGCATTTGAACCCATGATTCATCTGAGCCACCAGACACTGCGTATCAGGCAGCTGCTCCTCGGAGCCATCCTATAAACAGTATAGACTACATCACTGGATTTGTTTGTTTTTTAATTGAGAATGAGGCAGTGCCTGACTCTTTTTACCAATCTCAGTGAAGCCTTTAGTCATTTTTAAAAGGCACATTTGACGTATTTTGGAGTTCTTACCTTGTTTTAGCACGGATTATTCACACCTTCAGAAATGCCCTAGAGCAACCCAAGCCCAGTTTCTCTCCTTTATTCCCAAAAATGCTTGCCAAGAATTTTGGAACAAGGTACCACCCCAAGTGCATGTTCTTCACGTCATTACACCAAATACTGCAAATTCGCTGCCCTGTCTCATGCAACCTCCAGCTGCTTACCTTGACTTCCCCAACCAGAACAAGAGCACCATTTCTGCACAGTCCCACCTCACACCACCATATCTCCGGCCCCATGCTCTCTGCCTCCAAGGTTTTGCATGGAACTGCCGAGCATTTCACAGAGCAGATGCAGCAGTGTGAGTCACTGCCTCACCAAGGAATGAGTTACTGCTTATCAGTTGCTCCATGGAAACAGCCCATATCCATGCATGAATATTGTGCAATGCACTTTGAGGCCACTCACATGCTTCTGAAATAGAAACAATTTGTTAACTTCACGTATACCCAAGAGAAGAGCAATCTGTGTCACACAAGTGCCTGAGTACTTCTGAGGGAGCATCCAACATGTGATGCTTGTCTGACGTTTGGATGGTTCAGGCCACCTAGTTGCAGAAGAAGGAGGAGCCTTGACGTGTTTGCCCATAAGGCTGGCTCTCTTTCAGTCCTCCAAACAAGACAATCATACGAAAACTGCCTTTTAGGAATAGTCCCTGCAACATGCTGACCACCAAAATGTGCCTAGGAATTGTTTGGGATAGGTGCCAGGCAATGCTTGAAAGGTATAACAGAGTAGATGATTGTGCTCTAGTAGATAGAAACATTGCTAGTGATTGTTGAATTTACTCTTGTAGCTGTAGCTGAATGTTTCCATCCATGTTCCCTAGAGGCAGTCTTTGTTTACAGCTTTAATAGCTAGAAAATGTGACTTTTCTGACCATTGCCACACTTTATGGCACATCTTTCAAGCTGTTATAATTAAGAAGCACTAACAAGAAAGTTATTACTTCCTCCACAAACAAAATTTCTTTTCTTGGCAGCTCCTGGTATAAACGTATTTGAGAAAGTATCTTAATATTCTGCAAACAAATCAATTATTTATAATTGTCTTGTCTTTAGATGTGAATTAAAGTAATGACCTTTTTTATAGAGTTGAAAGGAAGCAGACAGGTTTAATTGAAGTAAATAAAATCTACATGACCACCTGTTTCATTTTTTAAACTTTATAGGAAATCAATGTATTGACTGTAGCGTTGGTCAACCAAGACAGAGAAAAAAATGCAGAGAAACGAAGCCCGGGTCTAAAATCAGAGAAAGAGGCACTATTAATAGGTAAGATAACCCCAAAGAAAATTTTGAGAACAAATGCCTTTTTAAAAGTTTTTGGTTTGCATATGTGGTTACATGCATCTTTGTGCTAATAATTTTTTTAAAGATAATTTTTTAGTTTTTATCTGTATTCATAATGGCTTTTAGTAAGAGAAATCCTAAAATGCAACTTAATTTTTCCGTTCTGAAAAATTCTGCAGAGTTTAATGGAAGAGTTTCAGGTATAAAGAGAATTGTAGGATCTGCATTTAAACTTGCAGCATGAATATATGAAGAATTTATTTACATCAAGATTTAGTGGGATGTAATTGTATAACATGTTATCTGATTATTACACAAAATGTTGGAGAAGGGGATGGAAATAATATTGGGAAACTACTAAGCTTTTGACGTTAGGTGTGAGAATCAGCAATATGAATATTTATAAAGAATACCACAAGGACTTTCATACCCTTTACCTAGAACAGAATCTTTAAAATGAACTTTTTAAGAGTGCTCAAAGCTGAAGTTTATAGGCAGAGGGCCAGATAATTGGTACATAGCATTCAGCCACACAGGAATGCTGCCTGTACCCATGCTACCCTTGGACGGAAGGTGCCACATTTATAGTTGTGCATGTTTTGCATTTGGATTCAGTGGGGCAGGTTTTCTTGGAACCTAATGGCCCATGGTCCAAAGTGCTCCCTCCAGCATGCTTGCCATGCACAGGAACACTGACCTCAAAGACCAGGTTTCATTTCATTTGTCTTGGTCTTCTCACAAAATCAGCAGTATCCAGGTAGGTGATAGCTCCAAAACTACCTTTATGTGTTTAAATACAACTCATTTGCATCTGCTAAGCACCAGGAAAGTTGCTGGTTTACTGCTGGGGCATAGAAACAGTTGAGACTAGAAAGGTCATTTAAAAGTGAAGAATGTATTTCAATGTTTAAAGGGCTTAGGACAAACTTCCTATGACTGGTGAGATGTGGAGCAGTGGGATGTACAGAAACATATGAATTGATCTGATTTTGCTTGTTATAACACATTTTGGAACTTTAAATTGTAATGGATAGTACTATATCTGTTCAAAGATACCTCCTGTGAGAAGTGTACTAAGGATGGGATTTAAAGAACATAATAAAAAACTTTTTTTCTAGGTCACTCATTATGTGATTGAAACAAGTGGTGGCAGTGTCCCCAAGTGGATTCCATCCATTAGCTGTCCAGTGACACACTCAGCTACACAGTGTAATCTTAGTCCATTATTGATCATAAACCCCTCACAACTGGCTCATTGTTAGAGTTCAAAGGCAAAGAATTATTCAAGATGGATTTCATGTTATCTCTTTCTCTGAAGTATATTCAGATGTGGCAAGGCAGGAATGGGCCCTTCCTCCATCCATTCACTAAATCTGTCTATATTTTAGAAAGGTCAATATTGTCTTAGAGGAAAAGAGCAAAAATGAAAAAAAATGCTTAAACATTATCATTGAAGTCCAGTACATAACTGCAAAATATTTTCAGATGTCTTTTTATTCGCATTATATAAAAAAGTTAGCTTTGAACATCCTGAACTGAAAAGGCTTGGGAACACACATAACAAATGCAATGCTACTGGTAAAACATGATTTGAATACAAACTTGATTTCCAATCAAACCATAAAGTGTGATGGTCTTGGTTTTTGCTTCAAGAGCTCTTGCATATGTGTTTATGGGCGCACAGCACAAAGAAGGCAACTGCTGCTAGGACATGTCATAGTATAAAATTAAATACATGCCCCTCCCTTTCCATGATCAGAAGTTTGTAAATTCTATAGAAGAATGAGGGAGGGAAAAAAAGTGTTCTTTGCAAAGCTAGTCTAAAATGAGTTAAATTTTACTTGTCAACTTCAACCATGGCCAGTATTTGGGGGAAAGTGAAATCCAAGATTATCCTAATTCATTTAGCATCAATAAAGCAGTATGGCCTGAAGTACACAAGATACAGTGACCCATTTTTGTCATTTGTAAGTATTTTTAATCCTGGTGTTTATGCTTTAAATATAAGGAACTTCCCCTAGGGTGGTTTAGCTAAGAAACCCATCCAAACAGACTTGAAAATATTTACTCTGATTCTTACAGTTCATCTCTCTCTAAACAGTAAGTAGCACATATGCCATTTTGTATTTTCACTGTTTGTTTAGAAGAGGAGATATTGGATATGCTTTTAAGAGAGATTCTGATGCCCCAAATATTGTTTTCTCTGGTCATCATTATTAGGTTGTCACTTGATTTTCTAGACTTGATCTCTAGACTTAGATTCTGACTCCTCCTAAGCCACTTTTATTCCCATACCTTTTGCAATGATCCTGTAAATAACAATGAAGACAGACAGAACTGGATCTGTGCTAAGAGAAAGTAAATATGTCATAAAGGATTTGTGTTTTCTTCAGCAGCAGTTAGGAATAATATGGATTAAACACTTTTTGTAACCAGCATCAGCGTAATTACTAGAAAAATTTGAGGGAGTGAGGTTTCTGACACAGTTGTATGAAACGTTTTCACAACAGAGCATCCAGTGAAGGGTAAAAAAGCAATAATTTTACCATTACAATATCCACAATTTTATATTGGTAAATCAAGCATAAAATTGGTAGTTGAAATGCTTCCAGCAAGTCTTTGTTTAGAAATTCCTTTATTCATCAGTATATTATCTTGGTCACTTACTTGCTAACTGCTGTCATTCCTGAAGATGAGCTATTGTGTTTACCATGTTATTATGACTGTATTAAAAATGTTCCATTCTGTTATGTTTATTGGGTTGTGTAAGAAAAATAAGAATCATAATTCATACTGAAAAACCTGTAACAACAGACCATTCCAAATTGTTTTACTTATTTTAATGATATATTATCTGAGGTAATTTCAATACTTCATGTGCATTTGTTTTTAATACAGGTATCATATCCACATTTCTTCACGTCCACCCTTTTGGAGCCAATATAGAATATCTTTGGTCATATATGCAGCAGTTGGACTCAAGGGTAAAACATTTTAATAAAAATCTGTTTTCTCTATAGAAATATTGTATTATTCTTTACTGCAGGTTAAACTCATTGTGCGTTTCCATTAAAAAGATAATGGGATATGGGGCTTGGGGGTTTTCAGTCTTTATTCATTCACAAATTACAGTGCACTTACTTGTGTTGAGGTCTTTGCCTTGTGCTATTTAGCTACCCTTGTGACAAAGGAGAGAAGAGCTTTAAATAGCAGAGACTAGCAGCTGATTTTATGATACCTTATCCTGAAATACAGCTAAGGAGAAAGAAAGCAGAACAAGCGACAGGTGCAACCATGGCCATTAAATTGTGCAAAGTTGTAGAAGGTGATTCATTATTCTTCCAAAATTTGTTTGTCATGGACCACACTGAACATGAACTTTCATGAATGCATGAATGGACCATGAAGTATGCCCTCCAATGCCACATGGAAGTGGAAAGGGTCTCATAAAGGAATTGCATAACATTATTGCTAAATTTAGAGAAAGCATGGCCAACACAAAACGGAGGCCAACACACTACAGTGTGCAAAGTGTTTTTTAATCATCAGTTCATACAGTCCATAGTCAATACATACCTGTAGGATAAGATTGTTTACTTACGTTTAAATATCAACACTTGGATAAGATTAAATCAAGCCTGAAAAGGGATTATTCCTCTCTATGGAAAATTACGCAAGTCAAGGGTGAGAAACTCAGCTGTGAAATAGCTACCTTTGATCAGGTGAATGCTAATGTAAGTGGTAAACAGTAGGTCTGCAGGATCCTGGACTGCATAAGATACTTAGCAGTTGCAGAGGTAATCCTGTGGTTAGCTACAGCTCTGATCCACATCTGCCAATACTTCCACTGGATGTGGAGATGATGCAACATGAAGTTAGCATCACCTGTGGTGGGCACCTCCACTCACTCCCTCTGTGGCCCTTATTGATCCTGGTAACACTTCATTCCTGAACAATTCCTGCAGCTGTGGCACCCATAGCTAAGGTCACATTCCAGCTGCTGTGATGGGCTATTTTGACAGGGTGCTTTATGATCTTGGAGGATCCCTCCTCTGTTTCTATGAAAAACAAACCTTAGAGCTAAAAGCAGAGGAGATTCTGAGCTAGAAGCCCACTGGAAATAAGTCAGGTCTCTGGAGAAGTGGGGAAGGATGATGAAGTTCTTAGGCACTGTCTTCAGGCCATGATAGCTCGAATCAAGTCCTTCCTTAACACGCAGAATTGGGCTAAATTGCACCTGCTTTCTCCCTCACTGGCCCCTCCAGCTCTGTATCTCTTGAGTGACAAAAGCAATCATTTAAAACATCAGCTACTTGGCCTCCAGCCCAGCTACTCATTGCTTCTTTCCACCAAGTTCTTCAGCTTTCTCCCCTTTGACTGCTGCAGTCCCTCCCTGTGCATGTCTGTGTGCTGTGTCCTTGAATTTCTGCACATGTGGCTAACCTGTTGGCATGTGGGAGATTGCCAGGGTCCAGCCCTTAATTTGCAGCCACAGCCTTCATGGAAGGAGCACTGTCTTCCCTCTCCAAGGTGCCACCACACCAGCAGCTACCACTCAACTACCTGCTGCATAATAAGCATAAGGCACAAAATTTGACCTCACTGGCTTACTTTGGAAATAACTGCTTGTAGCAACAAATTACTTTTTAATAGTGCAATCCAGAGATGCAATCTCAGAGATTAATTTCAATTACTTTCCATGGTCAGCCTGTCATTCCTCACCTGAATAGGAATGATAAGGTCAGCATACCCATGCAGGCTGAGGGCTTAGTGTAGAGCACAGATACATTACCCAGAGGTAACCAGCTATCCATTACTGCCATGAGAGTATGTAAAATATGGACCTGATTACTTTGGGGCTTTAGGCTGCTTCCAACGCTGATTTTTGGTGCCACCTTTAACAAATCATTTAATCTTTCTGCTTCACTAACCTCTTCAGGAAAACAAGAGGTGATGTTTTATTGCCTCCCTTGGGTGGAATGAGGTATAATTAGCATAATTTATATTTGTATGCTATTTAAAAGAATAAAGCTTTTCACCATGGAAGTTTCCTACTAATACGGATACACAGGAATTTCATCATATTGCCAGAGAAGTCTATTATGGAAATACCTGTGGATAACTTTAGATTTCTTTACCCTTCATTTCATGACCATCACTTTAGAAGAGCAGTAGGATAAACCAGTTCATTTTCCATGTCTGTTAATTTCTTTACTTCCTTACTGATTATACCAGAAAGTTTGCTTTTGTGAAAGTATTTTCTGCAATGAGAGTACCTTTCCCATTTGGAGGGTGATCAGTTATTAAGGTTTCAAGACCATAAAAACATCATGAGCAATACTGAATCAGGAACTTCACTGCCCAGTTATCTGGGGCTACTGAACTGGGACAAACTGGGAGAAGACGGCTCCATGTATAGTCAGACCTAAGTAACAAAAGTGAGCCAATTAAAAATAAAGGACATGTGCTTCTTAGGGGTTTTTTTAGAGAAAAACTGATGGATCTGGGAGGAGGAGTCTAGAGTTGGTGGAATGAGAAGGAAGAATAGAAACCCATTTGCTTCTTCCTCCTCACAAATGTACCTGCAACCAAAGTTCTTAGATGGAATTTGTACAACACTGTGGCAGTAGCCTTAACATAGCAATTGTCATTCTTTTACTGTAGGATGCTGCTTGCAAAAGCAGAATCACTCCTACAAGGAGTCTGGAAATTAATGTCAGACTAAGGTTAAAAAAAAAGTAAAAATAATAGTGGTTGGTTGTTTTAATCTGCCGTGGATTCCTCCCTTATTTCTGTTCTCCATATTTCCTCTTTCCAACTTACAGGGCAAGTTTCTCACTTTCATTTTACCTTTCTCTCTTTTTCAGATCTCTGCAAATGAGATAGAAATGCTTTTGATGAGACTGCCGCGCATGTTTAAGCAAGAATTCACTGGTGTAGGAGCAACACTGGAAAAGAGGTGGAAGTTTTGTGCCTTCGAAGGAATTAAAACTGTCTGACTATGACTGGTAATGAAGCTATGCAGAAGAAGAATTCCTAGAGCATGGCAGGGTTACAAAGTATTAAAGTAAGAAATTTGGGTTTGGGCACACAGTAGTATGTTTTCAAAGTTATCCAAGCCTAATTTTTAGTTACATTTGTGACGTTCTCTTGTGAGTGGAAATGTAGTTGTGCACCAGTTCCTAAAATAAAATAAAATTTTAAAAAAAAGGTTTCAAAATGTGATAGATCTGTTTCCTATGAAAACTGAAGAAAGATACCACAGTCACAATGATTTCAAAATATTACATGTCCTACATCTAAGTAAAGCTCATTGAGCAACTAGTTAAGGAGAAAGACTGCCCAGTTCTGGTTGCTAAGCTACAGCGATGTATATGTACTACGTAGTAGAACTCATTAATTTTCGTTATTGAAGGTTCTTTCTGTTTAGTAAGGAAAAAAAAAGTAATTTTACAGTGAGGAAAAGCATACCAAAAGAAAACTTGAAGATGTGTCTGAAGTTATTGTATTTTGTAAATTAAGTTATATGCTGTACCAGGGATTTTTGCCTTATTGAAAGAGGCCTGAAAATGTGATTGGAGTCCTCAAGAATGCTTTATCAAGAATATTATTTTTCTAATGTAACTATTCTCCATTACAAGTTCTTTTAACATGGATTGCATATCAATTTTCATAAACATGTAAATAAGGAGGGAACCAGTGTTACTGTATTGTATTTGGTATGCAACATTCAGGTTTATGCATCAAATTAAATATTCAGTTGCATTACTGTTACAAATTTTATAGCAGATATATTAATTTTTATCAATAAATATGACTTCTACCATATTGTTTGCACAAGGTTTTCTTCTGATGTTTTTGAGTTCTTATTAATCCAACAACAGTCCCTTGGCACTTACCACTCTCCTACCTAAACTATTAATTGTATATAACTCCATTAAATTAATTAGGATTTGAAAAAGAACTTGAAATGTTAGCTAAAATTAAAATATTTAAAGATACTGCTAGAGGAAGCTTTATTTAGCTGAATGGATTTAATTTGTTTTTTAGACAAGCAGCCAGGTTAAAAAATTAACACCTTCAAATGTTTCATTTTCAGTGTTGCTCTGGGTGGTTGTGATGAATCCAATTAGATACTCCTAACTCCTAGCTAATGCTTCTGGTCTTTGGCCAGGCAAGGAAAGGAATAACTCATTTTTGGTGGTGTCCTTTAAGTAGGGACATATATGTAAATTATTTACTGTTTGATTTACTGTCAAACACACAGCACTCCAGCATGCCTGTAGGAGCCAGTGAAAGCTGAAGGGTGTGTATCAACCATATCAGAAGATAGAAAAAGGAATCGCTCCTCCCAGATCCATGTTTTAAACTTCATCAGTGTAGCAGCTATCATGTTGCTAGATAAGAAACAGCATCTCTATCCAAGTCACACTTCTGTATATGCAGAGGAGCTGCCCACAAGAGAGACAACCGTATAAACTGGTGCATCAACAGCAGGAACCATGGCAAATCGCAACAGGTGTGGGGAGTATCCAGATACGTGTAAGAGTGATGTTTCACTCAGGTTCTTCAATAAACAGCAATTAGTGTCAAATACAATTAGTCAGGAAAGAACTCTCCTCTCCTACATGGCTGTTAGTGATTACTACTTTAGGACCTATTCCTCTTCTGGCATCTATCTGAAATATAGAGATACTAAACAAAATGCTAATTGTGTACAAAAGAGAGAAAGAGAGAGGCTTAGTAGGTCTGTTATGGGAGAAAATTATGCTTTCAGTCAGTACTCACAAAAATTGTTTTAAAGAAGATACATCTCTATTATGGTTGCTGCAAAACCTGTTTTAAGATTCTTAGGTTATTCAGGTGAAACTAGTAATTATATACCAGTCATGCTAATAAAAATTAGCTAGTTTAATCTAAATAGCAACTCTTTCTTTTCTTGTGATCATACAGGTTTATGAATAATTCAGGTTAAAAAAAAATGTGTTAGGTCTGACAGCTCTTATTTAAGTACTGTAACATAAATGTGTATGGATGACAGGCTGGGGAAAAGAGATGTGAGAAAACTTTCACCTCAGCTTTCTTCATGCCATTCTTATTCATTATATTCTGTGCTCCCTTTTCTCTAGTATCCTCCTTTTTTTCCCTTTAGCTTGTCTCTTCTCTCACAAAACATCTTAAAACTGACAGGACCTTGTACCTAATCATCATATTTGCTACGTGTGTGTTTTCCTGGATTTTACTCATCTGTCTAGACCATAAGGAGAGGATCTTTTTAGTCCTTGTGTAGTATCAGCAAAACATGAACTTCCCTTGCTGGTCTTTAGATACCACCATAGAAGATCTAAACTTTAAGTATAACTAGAATGGCATCTTGCAATATTGTAATATATCGACTGAGACCTTGAAACTTGTGGAAATCCTCATGAGGATCAGACTGAGCCCCAGAACTCTCTTTAACATTCTGTGCTCATTGGCTTTGGGAGAAACTAGATAAAAATGCTCAGCTAAGTCACTTAGCTGCTGAAATGTCCTTGTGATGACCTCTGGGGGATCCAGCTGGAGGTCCTCAAGTGGTACAATGAGATGAATGTTAAGGAAGACATCTCTTGCTATTAATCAATATATGTTATTTATATATGAAGGAAATATTTACGCACTTCAAGACAATTTTAATTCTGATGATGCACCTTTAGCCAACCTCTCTGAGGTTATGTCAGTCATACTGATACCATCATAGCCCAGAAAGACATATGCATATTCCATTTGAAGCATATTCCTGGAGGAGATCTGCAAACTCCTGGAGCCTTGGCTGTGAGTGAGAGTGCTCTTCTTAGCGCTCTTGGGCATTGCAGCAAAGCAATTTATGAAAATAGCATGAGGTGATGCCACATAATTATAGTAAATGATGGAGAAGACTAGCTTTTCTCCATATCACTATCCTGATGAGTAGAACAGAGGCTTGGTCAGCCACCCTCCTCCCAAAAGAGAAAGATATTGAGGTGACCAAGTGATACTTGGTGAAATGATGCAGTGCAAGACATAAAGTAAGTTCCTCCACCTGAGTTAGGTTGAAGGAGGACACACATGTGGCAAAGACTCAAAGCCATTTATAGTTAGCAGGAGTCTCACAACAGTAGTGGGGGATGAGGGAAGAAAGGGAAGAAAGCCAAAGAGACAACGCACCATCAGACTATCCATGAGATCAAGAGGTCAGACTGTGCAATATCCTGGCATGTAACTGCAAGTTGTAGCAGGAAGTTATAGTAGTATCTCCTCTTCTCAGTCAGGTACTAGTGGAGCAGGAGAAGGTTTGTTTTCAGTAGCCCAATTACGCTAAAGGTATTTTGTCAGGAAGTTGTAAGTTCAGTTGGCCTCAATTCCTGTTCTTCCAGGAGAGCTTCTTAATTCATTCTCAGCTCTGAATTGTCTCAGAGTTGTGGCAGGTTTGACTTTCATCAGTTTAGAGAGCCAGCCTCTCACTGCACTGCATTTGATTTCCACTTGAAGGCTTAAGAGATACATTGTGCAAAACCTCTTGGACTAATGTCCATTTCACCCTGTGCATTCAAGGCAAAATGAGTGTAACCTCTCTGTTAAACTGCATTTTATGTTCATGAGAGATAGCAATGTTTGATAAAGACTGCATTAGTCTCATTACTAAAAGGAAATTTCATACTATCACCTCATGCTATTGCACATAGTGCAGCCTTATTTTTTACTGATGTGTGCATGTTTCAGGCAAAACTTTAACGTTCATGACTGCCAGAGCATCACATTCACTTAGGAACAGCTATACTGAGACTTAGAGAAAATCCTGCATCAAGCTATGCTACATTTACTTACACATCATGTACAGTAAATGCTGTGGAATATAAAGCCAGAAAATTTGTCATAAGCCTATTCCAGATGGTTTGTTTAAGTCAAAATTCTGGTCTAGCTAGCATTGTTTCGTATAGTAATAGAATGGCTTTGACAGTGTTCATATGACAAAAATTTTCTGCACCAGTTTTGATTTGGAGAACAAAGTTTGAGGAGGCGAAGAAGGAAAGGAATTTGTCAGTATGGGAGACGTAGTCATTTTGTGCCTCCAGTACCAAGGTCTGAATTAAGACTGATGTCCACTTTGCATCATACTCTGTCCATCTCCCCACATCAGGACCTTAACAAATACATCTTGGGGTCCAGTATTTGAAATGTGAGGCATATCTTTTTCCAGTGAAAGGGTACAACTTGTCCTGTCCCTTGGCTTGTCACTCTGATTACCCTGACAAAATCTGCAGCTCTTTTAACCAAATTTTCCTCTCCAATAGAAAGTAGAAATGACAGCAAAATCCTTCTGGTTCTGTATGTAATCTCTTGTGGAAGCAAGTGCTGAGATGCTCAAGAAAAAGAAATTTTCCTACATTTATTAGAATTAAGTGCTTATAAAGCAGGACATTATCTGGAGGAAGCTATTTGTTTTCCCACCCTCTCTGAGAGAGCAGTCAGCCTGACTGTTCGACTATCTATTTACTGAGTTAAAAACTACAGGTTTCAAAAACATGCCAACAGAAAAAAACAGATAAAGCAGGTAATTATATTTATAAGGTACAGATCCTCTGACTATATAAACTTATTACACTGAATATGTGGAAATGCAAATTTGTAAGCAAAATCAAATCGATACACTCAGGAGTATCCATGAGTAATTGTTTTGCCTCACACTGGTAATGAATGTTGTGCCTTTTCAGGTTTAATGGGCTGACTCCACTGTCATACTCCCCCTCAATAGGGATATTTAGGGGGTAGAAAGAGAAAAAACTGTGTATTCCTTTAAACCTAGCAGAGAACACTCCTACAATCCTACCACAGTCATAATAGAACCATTTATTTGTTCAGACTTCTGCCTGGCGAGTACTTCTTGCCAATGCATGTATTTTTATATACATAACATTGAAACCTAAAAAAAAATCATCCACTTGGACTGCTTGTATCTCAGCCATGTCATAGTTAATTCTGTAGTGATCCCAGTAGCATATGGTGGATTAAAATACATCTCCCATAAAACCATCCAGATGTAATCAAATTTATCAAGTGATGGAGAAGATACTTTTTTGCTTCATAGTTGGTTAGAAGGGATTAGCATTGTCAGAAGTATGTCCTTACTTTCTAACTTGATTTTTTTTTGGCTTTTTCTAGCCAGTTTTGCTTTTCTCTGAAAGATTAAATAATCCTTTTGTACTGCATATATTCTCCCTGTGAAGATATTTATATGGCAGTCTATTTACTTGTCAGTATTCTTTCTCGTAAACTAAACAGATTGAGCTACAAAGTGTTTTACCATAAAGTATTTCTCTTCTCTTCCTCAAATCATTACATCTTTTTTTTCAATATCCTTCCAGTTTTTCAACACCTGTTTTAAAATGTACAGAGAAAAGCCATTGCATGTATTAGTCTGATTAGTCACATCAATGCCACTGTTCAGCTCTCCACCTTTTCTTCCTATCAGACTGTTAGCTAATCACAAATGCCAAAGCAGTAGTCCAAGAAAATCGCTGTTAGATCATCTTCATCATTCTGGTGTAAGAGATTCCTCTGCATAGATGTGTTTCTCTACACCAAAGCCTTGTTTTTCCATCACCATTGACAGTTTTGTTTATGCAAGGGCAAAGGTCCCACCTCAGGAGGGTATTTTGGGGCTTAGATCTCATGGACAGCCTTCAGGACTTTTTCTTTGCTAGAGGGAAAGTCTGAATAATTCCAGGAGGTGTGATTAAAATGTGGTAATCAGACCTGCTGTCAAGATGTTGGTTGATCGCATCAAGCATTCAGAGGGCAATCGCACAGGCTTTGTCTAGACTAGGGTTTAAATGTGTGTCATTAGCACATATTAGCTGATACATTTTAAAAGTTTGATGCAGGCAAGGCATAATGCCTCTAATGTGAAAATCTGGCTGAGTTAGGCCCTTGGGCATTAGCTTTGACAATGGTTTGTCTATTTTATAGTTTTAGAATAAATTAGCTAGGGGCTTGTCTGCAAAGACCAAATAGTTTGGGAGAAGTCTCTGAATTTAAAAGGCTACAATTACTCCAGTTTTTTAAGGCCAGAAAGAGATTCATTCTCAAGTAGTTACTCTGAAATACCTCTGTATAATAGCATTATATACTTAACTTGGTTAATTTTCTTTTTTATAAACCTTCCCCCTCCAAAAAACCCAATTCCCTTATGAGAGTTGTTGGATTTAAAGATTAACCCTCTGGTGCATTTCTGTTTTCATGATTGCTCTTTACTGAATGCAGTTGATTGGTCTGTTGGTGGCTGGGGAGGAGGTTGGAAAACTTGTAGACTTTGCAGATCTGGCTGCTGACATCAAAAGCTGACTTGCATTTCACAGAGGGGTGATAGGGTACACTTGTGAGAGGAATGGGAGTGAAGTAACACAAGACAAAATAAAATAGGATTAAAAATAGAGACTGGATGGATTTGGTAGAACCTAGTGTTCCATCAAAAAAAAAAATCAAAATACAAATTACAGGACATCCCAGAAGCCTGTTATAAAATAAGAGGGGGAACGAGGAAGAAAAAGAGAAAAGATTTTACAATAAAAATTACTGTAATGTATGGTAGTATTGAATGAATAAGATTTTGTGACTTTCTCAAGCCAGTTCTGTCCATGGAGTCAGCTTGGGCAGGTGGTGTGTCTGAGATTCTCTAAAGAGGAACCTTCCAAAATGGCTCTGCACTTGGCTCTATCTGAGAAATAAGTTACTCAAATAATACTAACTTCCAATGGCAGAGGAGGCCTCCTGCAAGAAAAACGTGCAGCTCTAGTTTTACAGTTCACTGATTGATAAAGAATGGTGATGTTAGCAAAAAAGCTTTTCTTGTCCCTGGAGGCCAGTGAGGACATATACTAAGATTACTTATGAAAAGTAAATATTTGCCAGGCAGTCAGAGTTAATTCTCATAACAGCTTATAATTTCTACCCCTGCACTCTGACTGGCTGTCACATTGGTGGAACTTGTCACTTGGCTAGATGGAGACAAAAAAGCTGAAGTTTCATCAGGGTGGGAGCTAAACTTTTGTATTCAAAAGATAAACAACCATGGTCAAACATCATGCCACCAGTCCAAGACTAATTTGTCTAATAAAGAATCCCAAGGCAGGAATTGACTTGTAGGATGACATTGGAAGCCCATTGTGCACAATAAAACATATCAACAGTGAAGGAAGCCAGATGGTGGCTTAACAGCAGTAGTTTTCTAAAACATTTCCTACCTTGAGAGGTTCTTGATTGACAGCTCTAGAAATTGGCGTATTTATCCACAGGGAAGGCATCTAATACTGTCCCAGCAAAGATGTACACAAATCACCTGCCATTTCATTTCCATCACTATGAAGACCTTGCCTCATCTGTGCAAACTGCAGAGAAACAAGACATCTGCAGAATGCGTATTTGACCCCGATTTGAGGCAACAGAACTTCTTCTAGTCAGGCTTTTAGTTGCAAGGCTGAATTTGAATCTCAAATCAATAAAATGGTATATCCTACTGTCCTCATAAGAACAGTTGTACTAACCCCACTCCCTGTTTCTTCAAGAACCAAGTATTCTGTAATCTCATGATCACAAAATCACAGAATCACTAGGTTGGAAAAGACCTCCAGGATTGAGTCCAACTATTCCTATCAAACACTAAATCATGCCCCTCGGCACCTCATCCACCCATCTTTTAAACACCTCCAAGGATGGTGACTCAACCGCCCCTCTGGGCAGACTGTTCCAGTAACCAATGACCCTTTCTGTGATTTTTTTCCCCTTATGTCCAGCCTAAATCTCCCCTGGTGGAGCTTGAGGCCATTCCCTCTTGTCCTGTCCCCTGTCACTTGGTAGAAGAGGCCATTACACTCCTCACTACAACCTCCCCTCAGGTAGTTATAGAGAGCAATGAGATCTCCTCTCAGCCTCCTCTTCTCTAGGCTAAACAACCCCAGCTCTCTCAGCTGTTCCTCATAGGGCCTGTTCTCCAGCCCCTTCACGAGCTTTGTTGCTCTTCTCTAGACTCGCTCCAGAGCCTCAACATCCTTCTTGTGGTGAGGGGCCCAGAACTGAACACAGGATTCAAGGAGCAGGCTCACTAGTGCTGAGTACAGAGGGAGAATAACCTCCCTGGACCTCCTGATCACACCATTTCTGATACAAGCGAGGATGCCATTGGCCTTCTTTCCACTTGGGCACACTGTTTGCTCATGTTCAGTCAACCAACACCCCCAGGTCCTTCTCCTCCTAGGCAGCTTTCTAGACAGACTTCTCCTAGTCTGTAGGTCTGCATAGGGTTGTTGTACCTCAAGTGCAGGACCCAGCATTTGGCCGTGTTAAACCTCATGCTATTGGTCCCAGCCCAGCAGTCCATCAGTCCACTGTGGTACAGCGATCGTTATGCCCCAGGCATCCTCCATCCATCACAACTCCCACAGCCTTCTCTGTTCACAAACAAGTTCAGCAAGGCACCTTCCCTAGTTGTCCCATTCACCAGTTTCATCAGGAAGTTGTCTTCCACACAGTCCAGGAACCTCTAGGAGCTTCCTCTCTGCTGTATTATACTTCCAGCAGCCATCTGGTAAGTTGAAGTCTCCCACAAGAATAAGGACTAGCAATCATGAGACTTCTCCCATATGTTTGTAGAATATCTAATCAGTCTCTTCCTGGCTAGGCAGTCAAGTACATAGCTGGCAAAGAGGTTTGTCCTAGTACAAAGACAGAAAAAGAGCTCATGTTATGTTCACACAGAAAGTTTTCAGATTATTTTTAAGCCTAAAGCAAACCCTCAGTAGTTTATAGCTGTGGGATGCTCTTAAAACAGAGGTTAGTATGGGGAGAAGAGGTGGCAATGAAAACAAAGTACTATCTTTTATGAACACTTCACCGCTCTTCCTCTTTGACAATATTTCAGTGTGGGAGCTGAAATCCCCATTGTTTCAAAGTTTTACAGTTAAGAGCAGGAATAATATGTGATTTACACCCTTTCTTTGATTTTTTTGGTCCATGCAGTTCAAATGTCCAAAGAAAATCATGGTGGTTTATGCCCAGGTGAAATGGAACTGTGTGCCCATTTATGCAAAAATGTTGGTTTTCTGCAGTTGCTTTTCTGCAGTGCAAAACTTTTGCTTTACAGCAAAAACCAGAAGCATATAGTGAGAAGTTCAATGACTTATCATGGTGTCACAGGTTAGCAACCAGCAAGAAATCTGTACATGTTCAGGACTGAGGCTTCAATTCTTTTATTTGTCTTTCAAGAATAATGAGATTTCCGTCATACACAGCCTTGAGAAAGACAATGGAGGGTAAACTGAATGGATCAGGGTGAAAAGCCCTTATCAGTGGCTAACTAGTAATATGACTGCAACACAATAGTGTGTAGAGCTATGCGCACTAGCAGTGAACAGGCTAGTTTGGCCACAGGAGACAGCATAGCAGCGTTTGCTCCCAGGTCAAGTAATATGGTACCCACGGGGCTCCCTTCTTTCTCACTTCTTTCTCCATGGTTTCTTCTTCTGAAATGTTTATTGTGAAGTAGTTCAAGCCTTGTTTCAGGCAGCCAGCAAACCACACTGTCAACAGAAGATTGTGAAGCAGCAAGAACAGCAAGAGTGGGTGAATCCTAATTGAAAACAGCCTGCGCGGGGAGGTGGTTGATTCACCTTCCCTGGAGGTGTTTAAGGCACGGGTAGAAGAGGTCCTGAGGGACATGGTTTAGTGTTTGACAGGAATGGTTGGACTCGAAGATCCGGTGGGTCTCTTCCAACCTGGTGATTCTATGATTCTACGATTCTATGAAAAAATCCCAAACCTGGACACCCTTCCTGTATTTGCTAAAAGCCTTGAAATTACTTTGCCAATTTCCGAAGGAGATGGAGCAGCAAAAAATATTTCCAGAAATAACAAGTATAAGGTTTCAGCTCTCGGATCTGTTTGGCTCCTACTTGTCTGAAGTCCCCTAATCTAAGCCTGCAACAAAATTCAGAGGAAAGCAAAACCTGTTTCAGAGTTTAAGTCACGTGATTAAGTCAAAGCTTTGGGAAGGTTAGAGAGCGGTCCCTTGCCAGCAATCCCAATATCAAAGCTGCTGTTCTTCTATGTAACTAATCTAAAAAAAGGTTTCCATTAACTCTTCTTTATTTGATACACTGTGAAACAAACCAAGTGAGAATATTTAAGCTGGCCAAAAAAGCAACAAAAAAATCCCACAAGAGCCCAGCTAAACAGCACATACCAAGAGCCGAGTAAAAAAGAAAATAAGTCTTCATACAAAAAGTCTCAGTTTTGCAGCTAAGCAGGAGATGGAGGAGTTTAAAGCTCTACATGAGTACCAAAGCTTTTCTTCCAGTAGAGATGATGCAAAATCACCACTTTGTGTCATGTTGTGGAGTTATAATGCACTATTAAAATGTTATTGTTAATCATAAATGCATTACATGACAATACAGACTTGGGCTAAGCTACAACCCCCTCGCTTTCTGGGCCACTGAGAACTGTCACCAAACAAACACATAAGCAAGCAAATCTCTGACCAAAACTGATATTAAAGTTTCTCAGCAATGCTCTGAAACCAAGCCACATAGTGCATATTTCCTGTGAAGAATTCACTTCAAAAGCCAACAGTACTAGGATTTTAACTAGAATGTGGACATGGCTAAAGATCTGAAATATTTTAGCCACTCAACTAACTTCACAAAGTATCCTGTGACTGGAGGCACTCACCCTTTCATGCTTTAGTCCAGAGAGCAGAGCCTAATTTTAACTTGTTCAGGCAAACAAGTTAAATCTGCTGAATTGCTGGATGAACAAGATGTCACACTTCCCCATTTTACATCATTGTGCAAGGTTTTATCAATCCTGCGTGTTCTGAAGATACCAGCCAGACTGATCTCCCAGTTTCTACTGTAGGTACAGTCCTCACGGCTCAGCACTCTTAAGGCCACTCATGGTTTTTCAGATACTTCTCAAATGTCTTTGCAGCATCCCTTCACGTAGCCAGGATTAGAATTCTAAGTCTGAAAATCACTCACTTGCATTTTACATCATGTAAGGAAACATAAGAAATCCAGGCCTTGAGATATAGCATATGGATGATTAGGACATTCTCATTGGGCTTCTAAGGAGGCCTCTCTTTGGGTCTTCTTAATCCAGACCTTTACCCCCTTTTACTGTGTCTACAGATTGGAGTGAGTCTGTGTGATGTCTCAAGACCACTTATGAGGACAGCATTTTCTTATCTCCTCAACATATCACACCTTTTAATTTGTTCATTACATAATTTCTATCTGTTTTACTGAATGTCATGGGTAGAGGGGATTTGCAAAGGAAAAGTGTCTACAAAGTCACATAATAAAATATTTATGATAACAATCTCATACATTGGATAAACCTAAATATGAATGGCAACCTTTAAAATTTAAAGAGAAGTAAGGAACCAGCAATTGCAACTGAAAACTCACAAACATATAACAATAAGAATTAGTTGTGAAAAATTAAAGGTTACCTACTCTGAGTCATTTTGTACTGACAGACCAAAAGCTGCCTGTTATTTAAATTTTAGTTCAAATATGAGAAACTACAAACAAATTATTGTATCTGACTAAGAACATGAATTACCAGTGCCAAGCTTCAGGCACTGACAATGCTCCTGCACCAAGAAAAAGAAATTCAAGAAAGCAAGTGTGACTCAAGGCTCTCACCATACTACTTGGGAAGCAGTTACAAATCTTCAGTATGACATTTGGCCAAATCCAGCTTTGGCTCAACAGGATCCATGTAAAGAGGACTGGACATTGTCTTCACAGTCCAGACATTCTGGAAAGGGAGAAACAGTTCCCATCTTCCCCCTCAGGACACTTTACTCTTCAGGTATCATGAAAAGATGTGTGATACTGCAGTTAGTTGAAGGGAAACAAGCACAAGAATATTCATTTGACCTCCACCACAGGTAGAAAATCAGGGGTTAGAATATCCAGCCAATTATTACTTTATTTAAAACATAGAGGGCTGAAGCATGTCTGTGGCAGTGACTTGATCTCATCACAGTTTAGGCTCTCAAGCAGACAGATCTAGTGCTCAGTCCAGTCCAGTATGCTGCAGTGTCCTCTTGTTAAGGGGGTGCTGATTTTATGGACCCATCTTCAGCTGTGACTTACTGGAAATGTTAGACCACAGCTTGTCAGCCTTCCTAGAGCTTTCCAGTTTTAGTGAAGTGAGGGAACAGCTGGTAAATGTTGTCACTTGAAGCACAGTAGTCATCTAGTAGTCAGTGGCGGTGACTACAATTGCTGTTACCCAGGGTGGTCCTAAATCTGCAGAGTGCCACCTTAGTGCTTCTTCCTCATGAATGAAACGTCACTTTGGGAAGGTATCACCAAGAGAACACTACCATAATCAACACACACAGGCAGCGATTTATTCACAACACCTCTAAAGGGCGTGAGTCTCACAAAGGTCGTGGGGATGCAGACAAATTAAATAGCTTGTTGTAATCTATGTGGCAAATAACAGTCCTTATTTCTTACAGGGAAGAGAAGGAGAGAAAGAGGGAGAGGTTGGAAATTCTGTGTTTCCCATTGTTTAAAATTTATGAATGATCATAATCAGTGGGAAACATAGTTGAGAGGATGTGGGTAGAAGAGGATTTTTCTGGTTAAACTCTTTTTCTCCTTCTTTATTCCAGCCTTAAATAGAAAATGCAACACATGTAATAGATATACAAATGAGCAAAACCCATAGCGCATACCAAATCTTCAATCCAATAATTTCTATTTGAATGTTTTGGCAAAACCCGACTGTGATTACAAACATTTTGCAGACTAATTTTCAGATTCATGACTTATTGCTTGGTTTGCCTACATGTTCTCTGAGCACTGTGCCAAAACCATATTTCCTTTCTTGCAGTGAAACGTAACACTGACACGTGTCAAACCACTTCTTTTGTATGGGCTTAAGCATACTTCCTCTTTCTGCTTTTTTTAGAGTCAAACATATTAGACACACATCTTTGGGTTTTAATTATAAAATTAATGTAGACAGCAACCAGAAATAAAGCTGACAAATCTAATTTTCCAAGTAACTCAATATCATCTCAGGATCTCTGAGGAGGAAAAGAAAAAATTATGTCCAAGCAGTTACTAAAACATTTCTAAAGAAATAGTAATAAAAAAAAACCCCAAAACCCTAAAAAAATCCTGATTGTATTAATAGAGGGGCATTTCCCTAGTGTTAAATGCCATATTTATCCCCAGGCAGGTGAACATGGTGATATTTTAAACGTGAAATGACTTTTCATATTGCTTCCAATCCCAGACACTTAATGGAAAAAACTATATGGATATACAACATAACTGCATCTTAAAAGAAAAAACAGTTTCTAAAATAAATAGCAGTTTAATGACCTTATACAGTACTGTGCTACCTCAAATCACATAAACTCCCTCCCCACTCCTTTAGATTAATCTAAAACATTTTCAGAAGTGTTTGACCTATTCCAAGTATTGACAGAAAAAGAATATTGCTGTAAAGTAAGCAGAGAAAGCTGCCAAGTAACTAGTCACAGCCAGGCTGAGAACTGCCCTGATGTGGAAGGGGTATAGGTAGCTTTCATGTGCCATGACAAAATGTCACAGACATGTAGATCATCCCAGGCATATAAAATAATAAATAAACTTACACATGAAAATACAATAACAGCCAGCATTTGGGTTCTTTTCTGCCAGGAGGACATCACACACACACAGCCACACCTCTAATTATCTGTTTGAGATGGTGGTGCATTAGGCACAGCAGTAATTCCGAGTCTTGCGTCTGCTTTGGCTGTGCACAGCAGTGATGGGTTTGCAGTGCTGGAGCCAGGCAAACAGTGTTCTTCACTCTTCCCTGGTTTCCATTTTACTCTACATTGGAAACTGAAGAAAGAGTATCTTGTAAAATCTTACAATGTATCTTTGTTTATGGACAATATTCTAAGGAGCGTCTCCCATCAGAGGGTTGGAGCACCTTCCATATGAAGACAGGTTGAGAGAGTTGGACTTATTCAGCCTAGAGAAGAGAAGGCTCCGAGGAGACCTTATAGCAACCTTCCAGTACCTGAAGGGGCTATGAGAAAGTTGGAGAGGGACTGCTAAAAACAGCTTGTAGTGATAGGTCTAGGAGCAATGGGCATAAACTGGAGATCGGCAGATTTAGACTAGACGTAAGGAAGAATTTCTTCACCATGAGAGTGGTGAGGCATTAGAACAGGTTGCCTGGGCAAGCTGTGGATTCTATGAATGTTGTTTTTAAAAGAGAAAGGAGGGTGACCTTGTGGCCTAATGATTTAAACCAATTTGAATATTCATATGTAGAATTTCTGACAGTCCACAATCAAGAGGGCATTTCAACAATGGGAACCAAATAACTAGCTTTGGGGAGAATAAGAGGTGTTTACCTCAGCTACACAAGATTGATCCTTTTCCTATTTTTGCCTGCATAGAGTGAAATTGCAATCAAAATTGGAAGAAGTGAAAATCCTTCACAAATATCTAGAGCATTTGTAAAATACAATCCACGCAGCCTTTATTTGCACATAATTATTGCCACATGCACACAGTGAAACTGCAAATCTTAGAAAAGAAGTTCCATTTGAATAGTTAATCATAGAATAACCAGATTGGAAGAGACCCACCAGATCACTGAGTCCAGCCATTCCTATCAAACATTAAACTATGCCACTTGGCACCTCGTCCACCTGTCCCTTAAACCCCTCTAGGGAAGGTGAATCAAACACCTCTCTGGGCAGCCTGTTCCAGTGCCTAATGACCCTTTCTCTGAAAAATCCCAGATTGTTTCCACACCTAGAGAAGACAATAATAGAAAACAGTATCTTGAGAGAAGCATTTGTCTCCTGTAACTTAGCTGTTCCCTGTAAGATCAGCATGCAGCCAGCCCAGACCTCAGAATTGTATTCCATTTCCCTTATAGATGTAATGCAACAGGACAAAATCAGGAAATAACAGGCTTTCTTAATCCTTTATATGAACCTAACACTAGCTCTAGGGAACCTCTATTGCTAGTGGTTCCTAACTGGGAAAACTTTGGGGAATACAGCTGTACTGGCTTGGGCTAGGCTAGAGTTAATTTTTTTTTATAATAGCTATTATGAAGCTATGTTTTGGATTTGTGCTGAAACTGGTTTTTTGTAATACAGGGATGTTTTAGTTACTGCTGAGCAGTGCTTGCACAGAGTCAAAGCCTTTTTGGGTTCTCACACTACCCTGCTAGTGAGTAGTAGGCTGTGGGCGCACAAAAAGCTGGAAGGGGACACAGGTGGGACAGCTGACCCCAGGTAACCAAAGGGATGTTCTATACCACATGACCTCATGCTGAGCAGTAAACTGGAGGAAAGCTGACCAGGAAGCTGCTGTTTGGGAACTGTCTGGGCTTCTACTAATGGGTCATTAGCAATTGTTTTTCATTTGCATCTTATGTCTTTCTTGGGTTTTACCTTTCTCTCCTTTTGTTATTTTCATTACAATTTATTATTATTACTGTTAATATTATAATTATCATGTTTTATTTCAATTATTAAGCTATTCTTACCTCAACCCATTATTTTTCTCACTTTTACTCTTCTGGTTCTCTCCCCGTCCCACCTGGGGTTGGGGTGAGGTGGGTGAACCAGTGGTTGTGCAGTGCCAGCAGGGATTAAACCACAACAATAGGTATCCTACACAAACTGCCTTAATAAGTGTTGTTCCTCCTTAGAAAATGCTGCACTGATTCACTGCAAGGGAAAAGATAATACAGACAACTTAATGTACAGTTAGATTCCTCTATAAGTTAATGCATTCTGAGTAAAGTCTTTCAGCTATTGACCGATCAATGACTTATTACAATCAATGACCGCTTAGAATGTATTCACTTCACTCTACAATGCTTTGAGAAATGAGAGTAAAGGAAACATCTTTAAAGGTGAAATCCTTGCCTTGTGATGTGTTTTATTAATTACAAGAAACCTTAGTTTTGTACACACGATTTTGAGGAGTAAAGGGAAATGTAGAGGGAAATTCTGATACTTACATGAACACTTTATTTTCCTGTCATCCATTTCCTCACCTCCTGAGGTTCTGCTAAGCACTTTAAAGTTATTGTGGGATAGGGGTCAATTGGTACTGCCATTATAAAAGCTTCTCTTCAGTCCTCCATGGTGTGAATCAGAACTATAAATTGCTGTACCTAAGTGGGAGAAGTAAAAAATAGACTGTTCCCACTGGAAAGATAAGTGACTTGAAATGAGCCCAAAAATTTGTGTTTAGGAGCCTCAAAGATGGAATACTGCTAGTGGATTACCAGGGAAACCAGCAACGAGTAGGAGCCAGGGCCTAAACATCTCACACTGTTTGCCTGGTATATATTTTGGAGAGATGCAGTCTGCATAAAGACCTCAAATTTACTTCACTGCACATCTCAGAAAAGATATTTCCTACAAAATTGCTGTAGAACATTATTTCTCACTGATTAAGTCTTCAGTTTCTTAAAAGTAGTGTTCCTGTGCACATCCAAGGACCCTGAGTTATAAGACATGAACGATGTCTTCTTTTTGCCTACCTGAATGCACCAGTATGGTGAAAGAGGGAGGAAGTAAAAATCTGTGCCAGTTTACCTCCTACTCCTTATTATCAGAGACATAGGACTCCTGACATGCCTTCCTCAGCCCAGTGATGGAGGTGGAAGGCCCACCTACACTATATTTCCTCTTTTGAGAATCATTGCCTATGGTCCAGCCTCTTTCCAGCATGATTTATGATTTACAATCTCCCCTTGCCACCTCCCCCTCTCCACCATTTTTTCTCCATTTTTCAATCTCTGAAAAAAAGAATCTTGCTACTTTTATAGAAAGAATCTTGCTACTTTTATAAGTATTTTCTATGTCCCTGCTACATCTTTTGCACTTTGTATCTTCAGCTGGCCTTCAATCCCACCTTCAAGGTTTTTTTCTTCCCTACACTTAGAAGATTTGGAGATACATTGCAAAGACGTATCTTAAAAAAAAAAGAAAAACAAAACAAAGAACCCAAAGCAACTAGGATGACCAAATGCACACATATGCACATACACAGCTTCTCTGTAAGGTCTACTATGAACGCCAAATTTGCCCTGATTCTGAGAAACTAACTTCTAACCCTCCTCCACACTCACACATACTCTAATGCTCTCCCTCTTGTACGAATTCACCCTCTCCCACGCTGACATATATATTCATTCTCTCCTTCACCACTCTCTTTGCCTCTGAGCTAAATTACTCTACTGGGGAAATTGCCATCAGCAATTTTTACCCTTTGCTGCTCTTTCAAGGAGTTTACGCAGTGATGCAGTCATGATGTTCAATTAGCTACTTGATATCCTTTGAAATATTTTCCAACTATTTGCACCCATGTGTTGCATGGACAACAATATTTTTCATGTCATGAACTTGGGGAATGGACTGAACTAGATTGGGTTGAACTTTTTGGTTGGTTACTTGGACTCAAATGAATGTTTTTGGGGGATGACATAGATCCCATTATAAAGTCTCTGTCCAGCTACCAAGCACCCACATGTTAAGTCATGTATAGTGCATGCTTGCATTTTATGGAAAGAAGGTTATTTCAGAGGCTGAAGCAGTGTTCTGGAAATTGGAGGCAGACACAGATCAGTGCTATCACTAAAGGCATAGATATCGCTCTGGGATTTTTTTTGGTTTTGTTTTTTCTTTTTTTTCTTTTTGCTAAAGAGTGTAGTACCATCCAGCTGCTTGTTGCTATCCTCACAGCTCGTGGTGAACTGTGTGATGAATGGGGTGAATGCTTTCAGGCTGTTTCCGTGTACAGTCAGCCAAGTTGTCTTAGGTCCAGACATACCACATGAAGACACTGTATTATTCCCAGGTCAGAGACATGAGAGGCTGTGACCCATTTTCCTTAAATGCAAGCTTGAAATGAAGTGACAAGGTCCTGGCTGAATTCATGGCTTGAGCTCTTGACCCCTTATGACTGTCCTAGGTGGCCAAAAGAAAAGCCTTCTATCTTTCCTGTAATTAATTTTCTCAATTATAACAAAATAGCTCTTTCTACCACATGAGGAAATTTTGAGGATAAACATATTAAAGACTGTGGACACTGCCATGCTGGAGTAACAAAAGACACCAGTGCCCAAGAAGTTTTTCTTTTCATATGTTAGAATAAAAAAGCAACTAAAACAGGTTGCAATGCGTACATTTGGGATGGGTGAGGTTGTGTTACAAGACTTGCTTAACACTTGTCTGCAGAACTCTGAGATGCTGGAGAACCCATTGGGGTTAGTATTACACCATGATCTATGCAGATTGATGAGACAAACAAGCCCTGGCAGGTCTGTTTTATGGGGGTTTTTCCCCCTTCACTATAAAGTCAGTACTTTGGATTTATTCTTTGTAAATCACAAAATATAAGCAAATACATCTACACGAGCAGGCTTAGGGGGAAAAAAAGTGCTATGGTTTGACAAAGTAGACGAATCTTTATTTCACATTAAACTGATGGGTCCCTCATGTTGATTATTCCCATGCAATAACCTCAGTGGTAATATCTAAGAAACTGGTCCCAAGGTGGAGAGAGACTAGTAGGGATAAATAATTTCTCATCTAAAGGCATGACAAAGAAGTGGAAATTTAGGAAAATCAATAGATTTTTGGAATATCTAAAATAGTATCTAGTGATCTAAAAAAGTTTCCACTGACAATACTTGTTCCTCCCAGCCTCCCATGAAAATCTTGTGCTGCCAAGAACAGCTTTCCATTCATGAAAAATGATGATTTTGTGGGAAGTGAAGGGAACCTTTACTCAGCTGTTCTGATCTTTTAAGTAAATATTTATTTATTTTCCGTACGAAGTTATAAAGTTTCTTGGGAATGCAGATAATGTAGCAGGAGGAAAAGTAATTACTGTAATTTTGCCTGTGCTTTTGGAAAATAATCCGTCTGATAAACACCTCATTTACATTTTGTGAACTGCACAGCTCAGCATATGAACATTTTGAGTAGATGCATGCAGTCTCTATTTGTCAAATACTATCATTCTCATGCTAACAGAAGTACGTGTCCTAGCCTTGTTGCTTTTCAAAGACCATGTTATTAAGATGTCATTGACATTAAGCATGCCTTGCATTCATTTCTTGAGGAACTGCATGATTGCTGCTCAGAGGTGCTCCCTGAGGGTTAGCAATGCTTTTAAAGAGGAAAGAACCTCAGCCCATAAGGGCAGTCAGATACTGAAAAGTTTCTCCTTCATTTCAGCATAGCTTGCAAAGACCCAAAGCAGGTCTAAACCCCTCCTTGCTCTGAGAAAGGGATAGTACAAAGCATCCAAACAGCTGATTTTCCTTTGTCTTCCTAGCGGTTTGTTTTCTGGGAGAGAGAAATACCCATCCCTCTGATTTTCTTGGGATAGGTGGGCAGACTCTGTAAGAAAACCTCATTAATTCCCTGTGCAACAGATGACATAAAATAAGATATTCTTTAGGAAGTGAAGTGACAGACTGTGAGGGAGAGGGGAATGAGAACTGACCTAGCAACCATGCCTGCCAAGTAGCCTGAGGACAGTCAGTTCCCATCAATGCGAATGAGGACTGAAGGCACTCAGCACCTTGCCTGATTAAGTTCAAAATGAAAGCAGCATTTCTCATCAAAATTGCACTGCCTTCCTTCTTCCCAAAAGGCATGTGAATTTGTAAGAATTTGGTATCCTTGGCAGTTATTTCGATCTGCACTCTTTCGATCTCCCTTCCCATTATTTCAGGGGAGAGTGAAACATGCACACACACCAGCTAAGAGCTTCAGGACACTTCAAAGGCAGCTCACATCTACTTCTAGATTGAGAGTAGCCCTGAAGAGAGACCTCGGGGGTGATGGGGGATGAGAAGCTCCACATGAGCCATCAGTGTGTGCTTGCGGCCCAGAAAGAAATCCATATCCTAGACTGCAACAAAAGAAGTGTGAGCAGCAGACTGAGAGGGGTGATTCTCCCCTTCTACTCTGCTTTCATGAGACCTCACCTGGGGTACTGTGTTCAGTTCCTGTCCTCAGCCCTGGATGAACTTGGAGCTGTTACAGTGAGTCTAGAGGAGGGCTACAAAGATGAACAGAGTAAAGGCATGACAGTAAAGGCTGTGACAGTTCATCTTGTTTAGCCTAGAGAAGTGAACACTCATGGGAGACCTTATAGAGTCATAGAACAGCCAGGTTGGAGGAGACCTACCGGATCATCGAGTCCAACCGTTCCTCTCAAACACTAAACCATGCCCCTCAGGACCTTGTCCACCCATGCCTTAAACACCTCCAGGGAAGGCGAGTCAACCACCTCCCTGGGCAGCCTGATCCAGCGCCCAATGACCCTTTCTGTGAAAATTTTTTTCCTAACATCTAGCCTAAATCTCCCTTGCCGGAGCTTGAGGCCATTCCCTCTTGTCCTGTCCCCTGTCACTTGGGAGAAGTGGCCAACTACCTCCTCTCCATAACCTCCTTTCAGGTAGTTATAGTGAACAATGAGGTCTCCTTTCAGCCTCCTCTTCTCCAGGCTAAACAACCCCAGCTCTCGCAGTCATTCCTCATAAGGCCTGTCTGTGGCCTTATGGCAGCCTTCCAGTACTTAAAAGGGACCTACATGAAAGTTAGGGAGGGGCCTGATCAAGTGGGAGGTGTCCCTGCCCATGACAAGGGGGTTGAAACTATATGACCTTTAAGGTTCCTTCCAACCCAAACCATTCCATGATCCCATTGCCCACACCACCATTTTTTTCATGAGGAAAGTGCTGTTTGGGCAGGTATGGTCCAGAGAAATGTGAGCACCTTGTCACAGCAAGAGGGAAGGTAGGATATGGTCCTGCTTCCCCATCCTAAGGTAGCCATGGTGGCACCCCCATCAGGATGGCCATGCAGTAGTTGGAGGGAATGCAGGAAAACTATCCTCCCACATTGGCTAAGCATCAGCTGTGTCTGCTTCTTCTAAGCAAAGCTGGAGAAAGGGTCAGGCAGGAACATCTCCAAAACAGCTTTCTACTTCAGTCAAGCATGGGTTCAGGGGTTGCAGAGGTATCTGTCACACATTGTGTGTGTGAATGAGAAAGGCAGGATGCCATCTGCTTGAAAAGGTCTGAAGGCTCCTCTCTTTCTCCGTCTCTTCTCCCTGTCCCTTTCCTACCAAGCCTCATTACTTATGCCATTTGAACTGTCACATTTTATGCAGGTTGCTAGCAGGACCGTGGTTTATTATGCTTTACTATGTTTTGTGCAGAAATCTGTAATTTGCTAGCAGTGTTCACGTGACATGCAGCAATACCGTTTCCCCCCACACACACACACTGATACTTTACCCTGAAAAACACCTTCCATCCTCTGTAAAGGAACACACAAAATATTTCTAAGGCATCAGGCTTGTTACACAGATTTTGACTAGCTGTCTACATGCCAGAGCACTTCACAGCCGTAAAAATGATGAGACTGTGTATAGTGTGATGTGAGAAAAACTGTTGCCAAACGGCACCGCACAGCGCGAGTAGGAGAGGGAAGGAGAAGTCAGTCATGAGACCAACAACTGAAGGAGAAATAAATTAAGAGTCATAAAACAAACTGTCATTCAAAACTCCCTTTCCACAGCAAGGCCATTACTGAAGTTTCTGACAACTTCATGAAATGTGGATAATTTGGGAATGGTCCTGAGGATACATTTCTGCTCATGTACTGTGTGCCATAGGACATGTCAGACCGCCTCCACAGCCACACTCTGAAATCCACTGGAATGGGGCATTCTTAGAAATAATGATAACAGCTGTAGACAGAGTGTATATAAGAATAAGGAAAAAGGAAATAAAGTTTGGCTTCCAAAGCGAAGTCTCTTGCTTACTGGGACCCCACTGGAAACCTGGTGCCTCCTTGCCTAGTGTGTAGTTGTGGGTTGCACGTTTACCATTATAGGACACTGGGTAGGCAGGACCAGCAGCTCAGTTTGGCAGGACACCTGCCCTATGATTCTCAGTGTTTATGAATTTGGGAGCCCCTATATGGATGCGCAAGTTTCCAAGTGTTCTCATCTACCTTGGATGTGTGAAAAGATGAAGTTATAACAGAATGAGCTGGGTGGTGTGGCACTGAAACAGCACGGAGGTGGTGAGCCCTAAAGGAAGAATGCAAACTGGTCAGTAAAAAAAGCAATGTGTGGTGGGAAATACTCATACCTTAGCTTGTGCTTTTCATTGTCTACTTGCAGATATAGAGGAAAATGTAGTTAGCTCAAGGACCCCACCTTTTGACAACATCTATCTGCCTCAAAGTGTATAAAGAATGTGGCCAGAAAATGGTATCATGTTAACACCTACCCAGTGATTTCCTTCCAAAGAGCTCCCACTTGCTACTGTCACTGTTGCAGCACAAAATACCTCTGCAAAACTACTTTTTGTGACTTTGGTTTTCTGTGTGAATTGCACTTATATATAAAGAAACACATACCCAAAGTACTGATTGCTTTGCATGAAGGAACTGTCAGTGTAAAATATAAAAATAGGAATATATGTGTCATTGAATGTTTGCAAAACAAAAGGAGCCTGCATTTGTTTAATGACCTCTAACTTCAGTCTCAGAACGGCTCTTGAGACACCGAGCAACCAAAATATTACATTTATCTATCATCAAAGCTCACTTCTTTTGCTAAATTTCATGATGAAGTTTTACTACACTGTGCTTAGCAAGAAGAAAAACACCAAAAGGAATCCTCTTTGTACTAAAGGTTTGATAATCTTCTTTCTCCTTTAGGAAGTTGTATTAAGAAAAAGATTTTTTTCCTTTCTTATTTCACATTGCTTACTTTTTACAGACCCTCCTCTTCTTCCTATGCACCCTCTCTACCCATTGCTGGTTTGGTGGACTAGCCATATTACATCTAAACAAGTACATGCTCTTTGCGAAAAACACTGTAGATGCCAGTAGTGCTGTGAAAATAATACTTTATTCAATTCATTATCAGTAGCTATGCCAGATACAGCTAGAATCCAAAAATTAAATGGATAATGGAGGTGAATATACAAATTAGAGTGGCATCTAGGAAGAAATGATTAAATAGAGCTCTACTTGAGACCAGTGGATGCAATGGGTGTGCTTCCCCACGTACACAGCTAACACATCTCTCTATGGATATGATGTGTTTGGACAGACTCACCTATTATGCCTTCAACCAGGTCTGATGCTTGCTTGTGCAACCACTGCCTCTAACTGTGCACAGCCTAAACAAGAGAAAGGGTAAAACTAGATCACCAAATCCAGTGGTACTTTTGAATACTGTCTTACACTTTCTCTGTGCTGCATACCAGAAATATTTTAGGAATACCTTTCCCTCTGCACAGATACCTGTAAGGTATTCCTGAGCGAGCAATATTCTTACACATCTGCCTGCTTAGTATCCAGACTCATCCATTTCTCTGGCACATTAAAATATAAAATCACTTGGATATGGAAGCAGATATCATACAAATCCAGATGCTGTATTCCATCAGCTTTGATGCTGTTGCTGAACCTGTCAGCACCATGGTAGTTAACTTGATTTTAAGTGTGCAAAATGTTGGATGTTGTTTGTGCTTGCATTGGTGTCAAAGTAGATGGGGCCTCTTGCTTCCTATGAATTGTATTTAGCCCACCTCATTGTGTCCACACCAAATACTCCATTGCATGTTGCTAGGGCTTGCTGCTGAAGGTTGACCAAAACCAATTTCACAAAATTCTTTTTGTATTACCATAATCAAGCACTTCACAGATACACACTATGTGCAGCAGAACTGCAAGCTACATGGAGAATGCCCATCACACATGGTGGGTCAAACGGGGCTTCCCAGTAGGTCCATGCAAAGCAGAGAGATGCCAGTATATTGTGCAGGCATAACTGTAATCAACAGAGGCTGGTTTTCCCTTGAGTTGTGAAAACTGAGTTTCCTGTTCTCATTTCAGTGGTCATTATAGTGTTTTAACTGAACAGTCTGTGGAGCAAAGAACAAAACCCAAGACTTCCCATCTCTTTCCTTGGCTTGGGATAAATTCTGTGGCACATCTCAAAGACATGCAGAAGCTGAGCTTGAGTTCCCATGAGCTAAACATGAAAATATCAAGGTAACACTTCTCATTTTGTCTTCAAAGATGCCCACACCTTCTGAGATGTTTTGTGCAGCATCCAGTCTACCAGGCATCCTCACACCACATCTAGCAGTGAAGACCCTTGGTACAGCTAAACACTTCATACATGCTTAGACTTTGGCCAGGAATGTACAGCTCTGTAGCTGGATTTTTCTAGAGGATTTTTCCCTTCCCTCAAAGCAGAGAGGAGCTCTCGGATGACTTGCAGAGGGGACACCCATTGCTCTTTTCACTGACAGGTGGTGACAGTCTATGAAGCTCTGTTGTGGCATAGTTGATTTTTGTTGTTCTGATTACACCTAGATGCAGTTTCTCCAGCACCAGAGATCTTCAGTGCTGGAAATCCACTATGTGCAGCCTCTGTGTGTCTGTTGCAGGGCAGAGTGGTAGTAGAGCAAATGTTTTTGGAACCTAAGTTTGGCTTGTCTCAATACCATTCAGTGTGCCCATATTGTAGGTATAGACCTTCACTCACATTTAAACTAGTAGTAGCTTTGTGGGATTTTCAATGTATGGTATGGACTACAATGTCCTTCCTACTCCTTTGTCTTATCTGGGAGGAAAGGGCTCTCCTTTTGAGCATGATATAACCTTATCTTTTCCAACAGCTATGGAGTACATTTTTTTTTAATTTCTTCAAATTGTCACATGTCAGCTTGATGCCTGTGTTCTTTCAACTAAGTAACGACAAGCTCTGTTGTTAGTTTGGTGATCTGGGAATATTAAAATACATACTGGCAAAGGGTAAGTCACAGTATTTCACCACCAGGAGTTTTATGATACCTATTTCCAGAATAACTTGGTCTCCCACTGTCTTTATCAATACCCATTCTTTAGATGCCTAAAGCAGTCTTAACACCTACTCACAATTCCACTATCTTTGCAAGACGGCGTATCTCGAGGCCATACTGCAGAAAGTAGTTGTAAGTTTACAACACTAATTTCAGCCTGGTTTTAATCTGAGACTGAATACAACACTTCAGTCTCTGAACATAAAATACCCTTTATACCTTTGCCTTTAGATTGCCCAATACACTACATTTTAAATTCAGAAAGCCACGTCCTTTTTCCCTTGTGCTTTGCTTCTCTGGATTCCTATAGCTTGTAAATGAAAAGCTACAGTTTTCTTCTTTGTCTGAACAGTTCTGTAGGAAAGGATAAGGAGGTTAAAATTCACAACGTAACCATTTCACACCTGAAGCCTTGAAAAAAACTGCAGCAGAGTGTTTGGGGAGTAGAGGAACGAAGGCTCCAGAGAATGATATTTTCTAAAGATTCATCTTAGCAGTTGCAATTAACTTCCTCAATACCCTTTTGGATAAAAGTTATCAGATAAGAGATCAAGAGAGAGAACATGATTTAGCTCTAGCAAGTCTCGATTTACAATCTGTCTTCCCTGATCTGAGTTCATTTTGTGCAACTCCTGTGTCATGTCCCTCTCTTGCAGAGATGGAAGTTTAAGAGAGAT
Organism: Coccyzus lansbergi; assembly: GCA_033558105.1. Lineage (NCBI taxonomy): Eukaryota > Metazoa > Chordata > Aves > Cuculiformes > Coccyzidae > Coccyzus > Coccyzus lansbergi. The sequence goes on from JAUMJK010000869.1 coordinate 691,464, forward strand.
GGAGTTTAAGTCAAAAAAGATAAGTGTAGAGCCTCCGGAGGCCAAAATGAAATGTCTTTTAATGGCATCTTTATGGCACTCCCAGGATATTACCATATCCTACAGGGCTGTTATGAGGGAAATTACATCTGCTTTACTCAAAAAAGCTTTTGTGACATTCTGAAAAAAATGCATAATGCAGCAATTTAAAATACCTAAAATATTTTCTTCAAGTATCTTGGATTTCAGCCTTGCCTTGGAAGAGAGTATACGAGGAGCGAGATGCAGAAGGGACAGCAGAAAATTAGAAATAAGCCTCTCTCCCTTTCTCCTTTTGTTCTCTTTTCCCACCACTCTCCAACATTCAAACTCAAACTGAGGATCAAGGGGGAGGAAGCTGAAGAGTGTTCTCCGACAAGCTTTTCTGTGGAGAGGTCTCATTTTCATGAGCATGAACAGGAGACCTCTTATTTATCACGTTTCCAGGCCTGGATTGTTGTTCGTATTTCCAGATCTTTAATTGTTTCCTCTTCTGGTGATGTCTATTATTTTTTAGTTTTACTTCAGCTAATACATGCTTGGTACATATTAAGTAATGAAAATGCACAATGAAGGCACGTATGCTGCTGTTTATACTCTAGGATTTAAAACTAGTAACAAGGGAGGTTAATGTTATTCTTAGGTGATAACACTCGTTGCTATGGTGAAGACGTCTTCTGTCACTCACTGTTGAGAAGATGGTGCCTGTGCTATGAATGCTTGACAGTATTTTTGCTTTCAAGATTAGCAATAGAAATTATTCCAGTGCAGATACTAACCTGCCTGTTCCTGTGCAAACTCTCATATAGATGCTTTCTATCTAAACGGGCTCTTCTCTGCCTTCTTGGTGGGCTCAATGTGCTGGTATAGATAGGGTTTTTGAACACCTGAAGAAACAATGAAAAGTACAAGGCAATGTAATTCCTTGCTGTTTAATGCATGTTACCATTTCAATCATATTCTGGAGATTCTTCAGATTTTTAAAATATATAACATTTTATTAGGCCTGAACTGCTGCTAACTACTTCATGAGCAGGGATATAGGAACCATGGCAGGGTGATTGGGACTAGATGATCTTTCAATCCAAACCATTCTATGATTCTATGATCCGCACTTCCTATTAAAATTTATTTAGGCAATAATCCACAAGAAATTGGTGTTTTCAGCAGTTTATGACTTGTTATTTAACATTTAACAGAATGGCAGTTTATTTTGGGAACAACCAATACTGAGAGGTTTATTGCCATTGTAAACCGTAATCAACTGTTTGTATCACTATTTTTTTCAAGATATAAAACTGGCCAGTTGCATTGCAAAATTGCTTAGAGGCTGTAAACATTTGCATTGAAGATTATGTATAGGGTTATTTCACCTTAGAGGTCAAAAGTACTTAGAGAAACCACTCACTTCAGTGTAAATTATTCAGCAGATTGGTAAAACCCTATCCCGGAAAGATGATACTAAGGCACTTCCCGGTAATTTCTTCAATTATGCTCACAAAAAAAAGAATCTATAGGAGATTAACAAAACACAATTTTGCACTTTCTTTATCACAGCATCAAGCCAGAAACTAAGGATTGTTGTATTTATAAATGTTGTAACTGTCTTGCTGAATAATTTATTTCACTGTAGTCACAAACAGCTTAATCATCAAGGTTCCCCATTTCTCTATTATCGTCAGGCAACTGGCCACAGGTTTCATAATTGACATGTCTAGAAAAATTCATAGGACTTCCATTTTGATTGGAATAGGTTTCAAATGAGAGCAAATGTTTTACAATGCTATATCAGTTCTTCATCTTAATTGATTATAGTGGGCCAAATCTAAGCGAGAAATTCCTAGTGGATAATTCAAGCGTACAAAGTCCTTTCTATTTTTGCTCTTAAGAATATATCTACAAGCGACTTGCAACCTCCTTTCTTCTACTTATTTTACTAATGCTTCTGTTTTACTCCACAGCTGCACAAGTAGTTACTACAGAATACTTGGGCCGAGTTTAATCACACTAGCTCCTCTGTTGTCACTGTATTGGTGAACATATGTATTTGCACAGTTCATTCAAATGCTCACTTATGAATATAAAAACGTTTCCTTTAAACACTTGTGCCTGGCTGTAGAGTTCATTTTGCCAAATTGTTTGTGCTAGTAAAATTTTCACTAAGCAAAGCCACTGCACAGAGAGGAAAAATGGATGAGAAATATCCATTTAAACCTTTGAGTAGGTAAGAACAGATTTGGGTGTTTTTCTAAAATTATGTTTAGTAGTATTTATTCACCTCTTCTCTCCAATGCTAATTGGAATTTCTGGCAGATAGCTTTAACTCATTTTTTTCCTCCAGACTTCAAACACTATGAAGCAAATTAATCCCTACTATAACTCCAGTGAATTCGAGGACATTATAGCAGAGGTGACTTTGGCACTATATTTCATGTTTAAAGTGCTTACATGCTCATGTACACTTTTTATACAGTCAAGAGTGATGGTCGCCGGTTTTCATTATTCACATTCAAATGATGTGAAATATGGGAGATTCCACAGCTTTAATACTCAGTTAATTTTTGTGGGTTTTACAGTCTCTGATTTGGAGAGTGTTACTGGGATTTCCAGATATATGCAGCTGTTGCCACACTGCTTAACTGGAACCAGAAGTTTTCTGAGCCTTCACAAAGTTGCCCAGAAGGCTGACGCAGAAAAGAAAATTGAAGAGAGATCCTACTTGGAAGCATGGTCTGCCATGTCAATCCCTTTTGAAGGGAGAAGATAATTTCTCTTAAAACAAAAATCAAAAGAACGACAAACACTCTTTTTTTTTTGCCTTCCTACAAGCCTAGAAATAACATATGACATGAAAGAAACTGAAGCAAAGTCCTCAGGAAAAAAAGAGTCCAAACACAAGTCTACTTCCTAGTCACATTCAGCCTGTCTTTCATGCTGTTAAAAATTCTCTTCAGCCCTGGGCGTCGTTAGCAGAACTGCAGCAATGAGGATCAGGCAATCCTGCCTGCCAGTCACAGGCATTAGCAATTTGCTGGTTGCAGAAAAACTAAAAATAAAAGCAGAATATTTCATAAGCAACAAAAGCAAGGCTGCCTTCTTTCTACCAGGCTGCATCGGTGTAGCTACAGGCTACCAGGTATCAGAGATGAAGAGCATTTAGGCCTGTTCAATGCTTTTTTCACAAATGCAGGCAGGGATACAAAAGCAGACACAATGGTTGATGGAAAAAACCTGCACTCTTCAGTTTAATTTTACTGACTAAAATAAAATTAGATACTTGCAATAAGAATCATTACCAGCCTCTGCTGGATTGATACAGTAGAGGAAATGTGAATCAGAGGGTGGTTTTTCCAAGTATGGATGAGTTACTTAATTGAAACAGTGCTTTTGTCTTTTATGAAATAATTTTCCTTTACATATTTTTATGAAACACTAAGACATTTAAAAATTTGGAAGCATTTATGTTCACACTTTTTGCTGAAATTCAGGAAATATTGTAAAGTAATGATGTTGCCTTCCTCTCTTCTTCCCCCACTCCCTGACCTTTTCTAAGCACTACTTTACCATATCTTTTTTCTCCTTTGGTCCAAAATCATAAGGGTTAGTCACTACATCATTAACAGCTTTCAAATTGTTGTGTTCTCAACTTTCTTATTTGGCTTTAAAAGACTACACTTGCATGTGTACTAAGGACTATTGGTAACATCAGCTTGTATCAGCAGACTAAGTTTCAGGGTTGTAAAGCAATTTACTTATGAGTTCAGCATTCTCACCCAGGGACTTCCCAAAACCATGAGCTCACCAGGCAGCAAGGACACCTCAGCACTCTGCTTTTTCTGTTTCCTTGTCATCCATTGACATGTTTTTGAAATAAGACTTCAACAATATAAACCAAATTATATGCCCTCCGCACCTCCACTCTCAATCCAACAAAACCTGGGTGCTTTTTCAGCTAAGCTTCAAGTCAACCTGAATTAACAGGTCAGCTTTCCCAAGCACTGGCTGCTCAGCAGCTAATGCTGAAGTAGCATAAGCTAATTTATATTCTGTAGGGTCACTTAAGCTCTCAAGTGTTAAGCTAAAGTGTCAGGCAGGTCCCAGTGGGGCAAGTCTCTGCAGCTCCTGGAGCACATTTTCTTAGGAGGAAAAAATCGTCCCTCATTAGAATTCGTTTCATATTATGGATTCCTTCCTTCCTCCCAGAAGTAGAAGGACTAATTAGGAATAGTTATCACTGCTGACATTCAAAGCATTATTAGACTTGCAGCCCACTGAAACAAAAGGGAATTCATATCTATTGAAGGATATCCTGACAATTCAGTCATTATTGGACTCCTGTAGGGTCACCTTTAACGCTCTCATCAGCTTCAGCTTTAGCAATCTGGCTTCCATTACAAACCAGTAAGACTGGAGTACAACTGAGTATAGAGTCTAGACCTCTGAGTTGTTGAGGCTTTGTTTGCGTTTTTTTTTTTCTTTTGTTGAGAGGAAAGCTGTTTAAATGAGCAGAAAAAGCCCCAGCAACCTTCTCTTTTTCAGAGCCCAACCCCTCATCCTGCTTTCACTTCTGCTGCCATGTTAACTTCTGCAGAGGTTCTTCATTTGCTTTGATGACATGGCTTTTGTGAGGTACTACCTCTGACTTGGCCTCTTCAAAATTTCCGCTGAGCATAAACAGGAAAGAGTCCATTGCTCTGGTGGGTACTCGAGGCATGCAAAAGATCACACAGTAGCAAAACCTGAAGCAGAAGGATGGTAGTTTGTGATTGGCATAAGCAGATCATAGAATCATAGAATCACTTGGTTGGAAAAGACCCACTGGATCATCAAGTCCAACTATTCCTATCAAACACTAAACCATGCCCCTCAGCACCTCATCCATCCATCCTTTAAACACCTCCAGGGAAGGTGACTCAATCACCAAACTGGGCAACCTGTTCCAGTGCCCAATGACCCTTTCCATGAAAAATTTTTTCCTAATGTCCATCCTGAACCTCCCCTGGCAGAGTTTGAGACCATTCCCTCTCATCCTGTCCCCTGTCACTTGGGACAAGATGCCAGCAACTTTCAGGTAGTTGTAGAGAGCAATGACGTCTCCCCTGAGCCTCCTCTTCTCTAGGTTAAACAACTCCACTCCCTTTGGCTGCTCCTCATAAGATCTAAGACATGCCACTGCCAAAGGTAGCCTCTCTTCAACAACCGTGTGTGCCCCTTTGCATTCGCACCAGTGCAAGCCAGAGACCATGTGGTTACAAGGTTCATAGGAATTACAGCCCCATCATAAGCACTAATGTAGGGGGAAACCACGTGCAAAATAAGAAGGGCCTTCAGTGGCTTATGCTATTAAGCTGGTGTAAGCAGGTTGCGCTGCTGCAACCTCTGTCCAAAAAAAATATGACAGAAGCTTCTAGTCATCTAGGAAGAGATCCGACATTTTCTTTCTGCCTTCAGAATCTAATAGAGACAAAAGAGTCTAGCTTCACATCTTATAAGCTATATCCCTTGGTGGGAGAGTGGGTGGGGTAGGGAGATGGGTGAGAGGTGGTGCTGCTGAGAAGAAGAAAACCTTTTCCTGTTTAATTTTCAGCAGCTGGTAATCTAATCAACTTGCTAACCAGTTTTACATATGCAACATCAATGCTCAGCTGCAGATAAATTTGCAAGTGCAAGGAAGGGAAAAATAACCCCTAAAATAAATCATATTTAGAGATTCTAGGCAGATTCCAGTATCAAAGTGGAAATAGGGGCAATATCCAGGAGCTTAAGAGAAAAAAAATCCTTCTGAGTGTTGCTGAAAAAAAGTTTGTAAAGTCTACAGAAGCCTTCATTATGGTGTAATCCTTTCTTCCACTTCACCCCCCCAACATTTTTAAGTTATCTTCTCTCTTCATGATTGCTTTTATATTGTCATTGACATTGTGTTGCATTAAGTTTCTAATATTAGATGCAGTTACGATACGTGACATTGAAATCATGCTTGAAGTAAGACTCCACTCGAGTCACCTTAGATCTATGCTTCTGTAAGGCTGTTTATTGCTTTTGTGATTGTACTATCAAGAATTCTTTGTATACAACTACCAAAGTGCTAACAACCAGATCCAAAATAGATAAAAGGAGTCAAGCACTTGAGTAACTTGAATTCTGATATCTGCAGTGAGATTTGTACTCTACAAACCTCTCAAGAGATATACTTCTTCACCTCATTTTGAAAAGTACTGCAGCTATATTTTCATTTGATTTGACCTCTCGTTTCCCAAAACTGTGTTATGCCTCTGCTCATTGGAAGAATTAAGTTTATTAGTGCTCCCTGCCACCATGCCCAACAGACATCAAGAAACTAGGAAATCAGATGGGCTACAGATTCTGTTGGATCCAGTGTTTCTGGACATGCTACTGTGGCACCTACACTGTGAAGTCCAGTGGAAACGGAGAGTTTAAGACATTTTGTGGATTTATCTCAGTATTCTCAGTTAACAAGTTTTTTTGCCAGACTTACAAAACTGAATCACAGCCTGATCTTTTAATCTCAAACATGACGCTCAAAAAGGTTCTGGGGTCAGGTTGTGTCATGGGTAACACTGCCTTGTGCCTTCTGTCTTGGGCAAATGCCTGTAACCCTACCTGAACATCGGCAACACACAAGTGTAACTCACTGGCAATTAATTCCACTAGGACTAGGATCCAGCTACTTCACAGTTAAATCATGACAGCGATATTGTTTACAGTAGAAAACATATTTAGAAGGAGGGAAAAAAAATCAACAAAAACAAGATGAGACAAGTGCTTGTTTACAAAGTTATTTTTCAGGAGCTGAGCTGCACTTTAATACATAAATGCACTGTACCTTTAGTGAAACCTTCCTCCTGAATAGCTAATAAGTTTTATTTAAGTGCTTTCATCAATGAACTGACTTACTTTAGTTACTCTGAAATAATTTATATTATCCTTCTGTCCAAAAAAGTTGGAAGTAGCTAAAATAATTTTGGTGCACCTCCTACAACTTTATGAATTATTGAAGACTATGTAGAGTGGTTGCATTGAGAAAACGGTGGATAGTGATGGCATTTTCACCATTACCGAGAAGATGGCCTAAATGGAAGAAGCCATGGAAACATCTGCAGAGCTGTATTCTTAATGAAGGGGATAGTGGCAAAGACCTAAAGCTCAAATGTTTAATTGTGTAATACCAGCATATGGAGATGCCAACTGAGCATGCAAGCAAGCTGCAGATGTTGCTTTCTGGCACAGCAACCTAGCTTCCAGCTCGCTTTCCCAGGTATTAAAGGCCCCTGTTGAAATGGGTTCTACGTGGGTTGGTAGTTAAATAATTCACTAAGATCAGGAGACACACAACAAATAGGAGCTTGCAAAGGACTTCTTTCTCAAAACGGAACCCCCGTTGCTTCCTCCCCAGCTGTGAGTAAAGAATATCCAACTGGGAATCTTGTAGCCCTCTACTTAATTCGGGAGACTTGAATTGGTGTCTGTAACCTCAGCACTCAGACCTTTAAGCCTCTCTTAGCTGATCAGTTTGTTCCCTACAGTAGTTCTTACCACAGTAATTCCCACTGAGCTGGTGAGGGAAACACTAAACAATTACAGGCTGGCCAGCTGCTGAACTTGCTAACTAGGTGCTCATGACTTGAGAAGATATTTCTGTCTATTTAAGCTACTGGCAGTTTTACAAGGCAGAATGTCTTTGCTTTCAGCCCAGTGGAGACTGGGCAGCTTCCCACCACCTGGCATTAAGAACAAAGGGCTGACCTGACCAGTGACACCAAGACCGGACTCAGAGTCCTCTGGAGCGTTACCTCAAGGACACCACTATGGAGTGGTATTAAAATACCAATATTTTGATTTATGCAGATCTCAAAACATTCAAGACTGTAATAACTATGTTTCTAAGTTCAGCTGAGGCCACAAAGGGTGTACTTTGGACTTTACAAAAAGCAAGTAAACAAAACCCACTTATGAGAAGTTCACCTGTATAAACTATCACAGGATACTTCCCTGATATGACTATTTTGCTATTACAAACCTGTATCTGACTTTCCCATTGGGTCTCATAGGACAGCACAAGGCTGTGTGGGAGGGACCTCAGAGATCTCTTGTTCTATCTAATGATCAAAGCAGGACCACCTCTTGGGGCAAAGCAAGTTGCTCAGGACTTTATCCAGGGCATCTTGAAGATTCCCATGGACAGAGAATGCATAACCTTTCTGGGCAACCTGTGCCACTGCTGGATCACATTTCAGGAAAAAAAGTCTTTTGTCCAGCCTGAACCTCCTTTTTAAATTTTTGCTCATTTTCTTTCCATGCTTCACTGTAGACAGCTCAGAATCGTGTTCTTTATAACCTTCCTCTAGATGTTGGGAGGCTGCTGTGAGGTCCCCCTGCAGCTCTTGCTTCTCCAGGATGAAAAAGCCCTTCTCCCTTGGCCTCTTGTAACAGAAGAGGTGCTCCAGCCCTCAACTATTGTGGTGGCCTTTGCTGGACCTGTTGTGATTGGCCAATGTCTTTCCTGTATGGAGGTCCCAAAACTGGATGCAGCATCCAGATGTGGCTGGCTTAGTAGAGACGAATAGCTGCTTCTGTATACCTAGTGACCATGCTCCTGTTCATACTGCCTGGGAGGCAGTTGTCCTCCACTGCCTGGGCACACTGCTGGCTCTTGTTCTTGCTGTGCCCCAAGTCCCTTTCAGCAGAGCTGATCTCCAGCCTGTAGTTCTGTGAGGGGTTTTTCCTTTCTAAACACTGGACTCTGCATCTGTCCTTGAATTCCATGAAGGGTTCCTTGTCAGTCCATTCCTGCAACTTCTCCAGGTTCTCATGAACATCATCCCTGTCCTACAGCATATTTACTTGTTCCTGCGATTTGGTAGCATCTGCAAAACTGATGAGAGTGCACTTGATGGGAGTTTCCTTCTCCCGATCACAGGTAGAAATATTAAATAGAAGAGATTCCAGGACGGAATAGTCTCTGGGTAGAACCCCTTAACAACTACCCAGCCACCTGAAAAATGTTTTATCCATGGAGTTGTCCACAAGAATTGTTTAGATTTCTTTCATTATATGGTATTCACTGCAGTGCCCAGTATTTCTACCATTCTTTGCAACACAATCTGTTCACTCACCTGTCAGACGTAAGAAACATCCAAGTTGCCCAAACCATTTCCAAAGTCAGAAGAAACCACTACACCCTGAACAAGGTTTTATGAAGTATTTAATTCATAAAGCCATTCTGGAGAACTTTGCCACTATTTAAAACTAGAGTTTATTAGATGCAAGATGTACTATATTAAAAAAATAAAAAAACCACCTCCAACAAACCCAAATCACTCTTTCCTTGTATAAGTTAGTTTATACAGAAACTGTAATAGCACAATAGGGGTGTTTTAGTGTCACATGAAGCTGTACAGCAATTCTTCTATTTACCATGACTAACTCTTGCAAAATCTTACGAATATGAATTGCATCTTGCTACCATTGTCAAAATGATATTTCTCATTCTAAGTATAGAATTGGCAATTTCCTAGTACTAAAGTAAGTAGGTGTGTTGCTATCCAGATTGATAATTCAAGTTATTCACAAGAGGAGTTTCTCATCCCATGGTTCATGTATCACCAACAGACAGGAAGACAACAAATAATGATCTAAAATTCCCTCCCTTCTACTCAGTGCCCCAAGCAAACGAATAAACTTAGACAGGAGAACGTAAAATACAAAAGCATTTTCTAAATGTAGCAGAAACCTTAATCATTTGCAAATAGAAAATTTTATTTTGGTAACATCCAAAAAAACTACAGAATTTTTTTTGCCTTCCAGGAAGCCTTGTATTTTCCTCATTTAGAAAACAGTTGGAGACATGGACTTGTAAAAAAATAACTTAGACAAATACAATCTGATGATGGCAGTAGTACAGTTTCACTATTTCTTTATAAGACAACTACTTTGTATGTAATCACACCAGAGCAAAACGGCATATAGAATCATATTATAGTTAGGGTTGAAAGGGACCTTAAAGATCATCTTGTTCCAAAATCCCTGCTGTGGGCAGGGACATCCCACTAGATCAGGCTGCCCAGGGCCCCATCTAACCTGGCCCTGTACACCTCCAGGGATGGGGCAGCCACAACTTCCCTGGGTAACCTGTGGCAGTGACTCACCACACACACATATTCTGTTTCTTGAGAACAAACATTGAAATGACAAACCTCCAAAGTCCTGAGATCGCGTTGGCATCACTGATGATGACAATTCACAAACATGTCTTAGCAACCCACCTGCCAAAAGCTGTCACTGTCACATTGGAAAAAGCCAATTTTATCACTGTTTACCTAAAAAGTTCTGGAAGCTGTAGCTGGCCATTTAGTACCAGTCTATCATCCTGCTCATCAAGGACAGACAGAAGTGCATAGAAGTACATGAATTAAAGCAAAGACCGTTTAAGGTCTTAAAAACTCAACAGGTGGAAAGTGATGCTCCTAAATAAGTTAGCACTACTTTTGACGGTGAACTTCTTTAAGTTGTTTTGACATGATTTCATGTTTTAAATTTACCCAGAAGTGGGGATCAAACTCAATACTCTAACCCTTAGATCCTACAGCCTTTATGAACCTTCTATTCTGCAGTGAAGCACAACTTCAGGAAAAAGCAGAGTAAGTGCCACAACCTCCTCAGCCCAGATGAATTAGCCGCCTCATTTCAGTGCTAGGACAGACACAAGACTCTTCACACCAAGGCTGGTGAAGCACCCTACAGCCACAGCTACTGGATCAGGCTTTTAATGGGAATCTTATCTGATAATTTAAAAATGAGGAAAGTGTTAAGCTGAGCAAAGAGCTGGCAAGAAGGAAGAAGTTTTACATCTATACAGAAGCAGAAATCTAAGCACACAGGAGAGTAAATTTCTACCTTAAAAATTACCTAGGAGATCAGGCAAAACTTTTGTGAAATGTAACCTTGTATTTATGTGTATTAATTCTACTCAACTCCTATTTTAGGTGAACAAATGTTTTGTACATTACACTCATGCAGGCAGATGCCTAGATTTTACCAAGTCTTTCTGTGGACCTATGCCTGATTCTGCTGTGGTAAGGGCAAAGTATGACGATTCAGAGACAAACAAGACATGACTCATTAAGTAAACTGGGAATCATCCACAGCAATGTTAAATGAATGCCCTCAGTCCTGCCTGACTTCCGAAGTTATAGAGGATACCTGGGACTGGTTATCATGCAGGTAGAAAACTACCTGAGAATTTCTGAGCTAATGAATTACAGATGAACACTTTCTGAACCTTAAAGCACACACACAAATGAGATTGCTTGTTGCTTCTGTTATGGATGGAGAGAAATTGCACCAGAAGAAATCAAAGTCTGTGTAGTTTTCTTACACAAAACAACCCTTCTGCATCTGACAAGTAATGCTATTAAAAGGCTAAGCTATTAAAAAAAAGCAGTATTCTGTTCTTCCTAGTCCAGTTGAGCACAAAACCAAGTGCTGTTCTGCAAGGCAGTCTCCAAAGACATTGCTTAGCCTGCATTCCTGACTACCAGCAACAACAAAGGGAGCTGCATTTACATGATTTGCTTGACTACGTCCTTCCTTTCACTGACCTATCTTCATCCTTCCAAACATAATTTAGAAGGTAAAGCAAGCTTCACTAGTTAACAGACAATAAAAATTAGTTGCTTCCACAGATAGGTACTTATGCTATTATATGTGTGACATTATGGCATCAAACATAAATAAAAATGCTTTCATTCATTAGCTTCACTCATTTTACAGCATTTTCCAGAGATATGACCAGCCACATGCAATGTATTGATTTTTTTTAATCAATTTGTCATATTTGTTAATTGGTCACTAGTCTGCTCTGAAAAGAGGGAGAAGGTAGACTAAAACTTGGTTTTATTTCTTTCTCATAACTGAAAGCCAGGAAAAAGTGTTTTATCCAAAATAATCAGATATAAATAGATCAGTTAGAAAATTATCAACAACACAGTATCACAAAAATAAAACTCATACTTCCTATGAAGACATGGGAAGTTAAAATAGAATAAGTAGTGATCTCCAATGCATTTGTTTCAACTGATACTTTAGAATAGCTCTTTATACATCATTTCACTCAGGAAAAAAGAAAAGCAATCCTATGACAAGAATAGATAGTCAGTTATAGTCAGTTCAAAATCATTACAGAGAATTCTTTTGCTACCTACTGTACACATCAGCTTCACTTTCAAACAATGACTCAGATCACTTACCAGACTCTGCTTAAGAAAATGAGGAACAACTCCACCATCTCGCTTCTCTCTTCCCAAAATGAAAACTTTAATGATTTTCTTTTTTTTTTGCTAAGACATACTGATAAATCAGCTAAAGGAATAACACACTCTGTGACTTGAAGTAAAAGCATGTCCAAATAATTATTAAACAGTTTCGGAGATTTTTTTATTATGCCAAAGAACTGACCAAAATCAAGACTCTTCCTTTTTATCTCCAAGCCTCGCATACAGCTCATGGAAAGAGCAGTCTGTAGTTCTATTAGTTATTTTGTTCTGAGTTGCACCTCTCAAACTGCCCTCATGAATAAAACGCTACTACTTCACAAATGAACAGATTTGAGTGTAAGGTGATGCTGAAAACGTGCTGCATGGGGTTTGCCGTATTCCCATGACTCAATACATTGTCACAGATTTTCTGGAATTTAAGACCATTTTTTAAATTTTAAAAAAGCTCCAAAAGTTTAACGAAAGAAGCAACTACTTCCGAGGAGAAACACAGACCACAGGAGAACATTTTCAAAGCTTGTAATGGATCATAATTCAGTAAAAACACACCAAAGCTGATACACAAAGTCATAGAATATCTCCACTTAGAAAGGACCCACAAGGATCATAGCATCCAACTCCATGCTCTTTGCAGGAGCATAACTGTACATAACTTTACATAACTCTAAGATACTTCAGTCTGCCTTTAAATAATCTTAAAACTTTTACTTAGGGCAATAAATAGAAGCAATTAATGCAGAACTAAGGAAATGTGCAGAGCAAGTAGATATCAAAGCCGTTGCCCAATGTATCTGCTGAATCTCTTTTCACTGAATGCTTCGAATTTCAATTTTTGGTAGTGGATTCCAATATGTCTTTTGCTTCATTTATTTTTGTTGCTAAGTAAGGGGATCCACCTGAGAAGAAAAAGAGAAAAGGAATACCATTTACACTTCAGTATTACGTACGGAACTACTTTAGTTGCAGCACCTCCTTAGTACTCATTTTTATTAACTCTGCCTTCCTTAATATATTCTTTTCATACAAATGAAGTAAATTAATTGATAAGAAAACATGAGACCTGATAAAAAAAACTTGTAATCAAAACTGAAGCCACTGAAGAACGATGCTGAATAATTTGTCTCAGAGAGAAGACTGAAATCGGAAATCACTTTATATCGGTGTGATTTAGACTTGCAGTGCAATGTTGCTGCAAACGTATGCAAGTCAGCAACCTAGAACATTCATCCAAAGCTAACAGCCATTATTTCCACCCACCCCAAAAGCTAAGAGGTAAAATTTCATAAATAATTTTGACAAAGAATCATTAAGTGTGTATACATGTCCATATAAACACCAAGTCTCTCCTATGCTGGATGCCTGAAATTACCAGCCAGAAACCATCACATTAAAGTTATTTAAACATGATACACCTTCTAACTTCTAGTCCTGAACACTGTCATTGCTTTACGCTCCATCTAACAATCTGATTACAGTTCAGCAGTCTTTTTGTGTTTGGTTTTTTTCACTCTCCCTCTGAGTGTCAAACATCTGCCTACAGTCAGCAAAACAACATTATAAGGTCTGTATCAATAACTTATCTCTTACTATAACACACCTGTACTTTTTACAGGAAAATACGATTCCAGTAGTACTCTGCACTAAATAGCCTTTTCCAAGGCATGCATCTGTTCAATCCTAAATTTTCATTCATCATTTCATTCTTTCTGTTCAATTAATCAGAAAAGATAATGATAGGAGAAACACACAGAACTTCATGTAGATACATGTGGCAAGAATTGCCTAAACAATTCTACAGAACAGTCCTGCGGGAATCCAAATCATTATAAAGTAATTTAATTGCATAATAAAACAACTGGAAAAATAATGGAGTTCTCTTGTTCATGTTTTGGGTTGTTAAGAATGTAGCCTTATTGGATAAGATACTGAAGGAAAGTGAGGTGGGGCAGGAAGAAGCACTGGCAACTGGAAAATCAAGTTAGTTTTTTCCTTTTTTTAAAGCCAATTAGCTGTTTATACAAGAACAGGACTTACTACACTGAACATTTCTTTTAAAGAGTAGACAAGGAGAAACAGTAAAGATTAAAACGGGCAGTAAACAATGTATCTCAATTAATTTTGAAATATGGTTTGAATTTTCTACATTTCTAGAATGTAGGATCTTAAAGTAAATTCAAATCTGCTGGAAGTATTCTCACTACATTTATATTCTTAAGTGCCATATTAATTTTGTAGCCCTTCAATGAGAGAAAATTCAGTCTCATGATTGCCTAAGTGTTTGTTTGTAATTACAGCAAGTTGAAAAGGCTTCTCTCTTCCTCTTTTTCTGTGAGAAAATATTCTTTCATAAAATCAGTAACTGATAAATTAACATACAATGTATCAACATAAAAACACTTTTATAACTGAACTACATAAAGGTTAATAAGCAACCATTTTAGTAGTGCTCACTGGGGATGTTACAATGCAAACTTCTATATATTTCTTATTTATTTCTTTCTAACAATTCTCTCTTCGGTGTTTGGGATCTCAGATAATACATGTAACCTTTAAAATCTGTTATTATTGTCTTTTCTTCTATCAACTCCATTTGGAAAAATCTTATTTTAAAATATCATTGCAATATTGAACATTACTTTTAAAAGCACATCTGTGCTGCCAGGAGAAATCAAGATACACACACAAGCAATCAAGTCTCTCTGTGGTGCCACATGTTGAAGATTACTCCAGGCCCTGGCTCGGCAGCTGAAGACATTACACAAGATTTTTTTCCTACAGCCATGCCAGAGCTGCAGGAGCAGCAGAGAAGCACAAATCCCTTCAACTGGTGTTCCTACTGAGAAAATGCTCCATCTTAATAGCACAAAGGAAGACTCGCTACATCCATCCAAACCTACACTATGCCCAGTTGCAGGTGCATTACAGCTGTAATTACAGGTCATTAAAATGTACCATCTTCGTAACAGGAACTGCCTATTTAGGCCTACTCAACATCCACGCGAAGATTCACAGTTCTGGCTCATGTCTCTAAGTGCTGCTACGATAAACTTAGAAGTTCATTATCAAAAAATGTTGACCTAATAGATACTCTAGTGGTTAGGAGGCCTCTTAGCATCATAATCTATTGGAAACACAGAAGATAATTTATTTTATATGCCTGTGCAGCTTATACATTATAAAAAGTATAAAAAAATGGTTGTGTGAAATTGAATAAGCAGGACAACTTTAGAATTAAACTGAGGGGTGAAGATTGCAAAGCAAAGCATCCACTAAACACTTCCCATGGCCAGTGGTCACAGTTATGTTTTCATTTTCTTAAAACGGGCTGCTGGCAGGGAGCCCTGTAATTCTGTCAAAAAGATATAAAAACCTCCTGATTTCCCCTTTTGACTTCTGCAATACAGTGCAACTCTTTACCATCTGTTACTGTAAAGTAGAAACAGCAATGAACATATGGGCTTTCTTCCTCAACCAGCTGTAGTTAAAAGTTATAATAATAGCCTTTTGGTAAGATAAATTTACATTAAAAACCTGGCCAGTAAAGCAACAGTGCCCAACTTTATATTATTTTCCAAGTGAATTCCAGGAAGCCTGAAATTCATCAAGGATACTTAGTGAGTGCAGAACATTTCTCCACAGGAAATTACTTTCATACATGTGACCTGTCCATCTCAGTTCAAAACAGGAATATCAGTTTAACAAAAAAATGCTATAGCTAATCTTATTTTTTTAATAAGTTTTTTTCCTAAAGTGTGGAAGACTGCTCCCTGAACTCATAATTTAAACTGAAGCAGCACTAATCTAGAAAACAACCTTAAAGAAAGATGAGTAAAACTATGGTTCATAAAGCTTAGTTTATCTGAGAGGAGACACACAGAAGCTCAAGTCTGTAAATAAACATCACAAATTTGCATTCAGTGCGCTTATCTATATAATCAGTAAACTTAAAGGATCTCATTTAAGCCCCTTCCTTCCCAGCTTTGATTAAGAAAAATAAGATATACTTACCTTTATCAGGATGATTCAAAATCATGATTTTTCTATGGGCTGTTCTGATTTTGGTCTTGCCAGCAGATGGACTGCAAAAATAAATTGAAGTGCTTACCATAAATGCCACTGCACTCAGGTTATAAATTAACAGTGTATACTTGCTTAAAAAAAAATTAAAACTTGAGATTTTCACCATCTTGTGGACAAAACATAAAACTGCATCCCTCAGGAAGAAACAACAACAAAGGCCTCTAAGACATACTGAGTACATTTTAAAAAAGCCTGTGTATTTGACACATACAAATATCTTGCAGGATTTTTTAGAACTTAATAGGTCCACTCATTTAAAATAAAAATATTTGGGGAAAAAAAAACAAAGAAAGGAAAACATCCAGCAGCTCTAGGGTGTATCAAGCTGGTTATTTTTATCATTAAATGTAGAAAATAGAGGGGTTTTTTTCTGCTAGAAAATAAGTATTAATATGACTAGTGACAAAACAACAGATATTTAATATTATCACATTTTGTTCTACTGTAAATATTTTTATAGCTGATATAAATAATTATTTTTTCTGCTCAGGTCTGGAAAAAAGCCCCTCTATTTGTTATTTTTCCAAAGCTGTTCAATGCATTACATTCAGGGACCCACTGATTTATAAGTGCTACATAATGTTGTTGCCTTCAATGACAGATGCATAAAATATGTGCTTCCCCTAAATTAAACATGTACCTTGCCAGACAAATAACCACTTATGGATGCCGTATGCCAGCACTGTAAGGCTATTGTATGCAAAAGGACAGTTTGAATGGTTTAGTTTTTCATAATTTGTTAGCATGCAGAAGTGAAGCAGTGTTTTCTACTTCAGGTGACTTCTTAATCAGCGGTGAATCACTTAATTAATCTTCTGGTAGATACAGTTTGAATGCAAGGTATCAGCCTAACTACATTCCCAAGGTAAACAAGCTCTCATTATTATTCTGTCATGGAGAAATTCGGGTATGTTGCAAAAATAGTCCATAGAACTGCATAAGAAAAGAATACTTAAAAGTAACAGAAAGTAACTCAGAAAATAAGGACTAAACAGAAGGTAAAAGGCCTTGAACTATGTAACTACAAAAAATAATGATGGCAAAAGAAAACCATCCATATTTTGATTCATAAAGCTGCTGTTCAATAACAAAAAGACCAGCTGATATAACACATTTTGAAATTCAAATGGCCAAAGTTTGTGTGTACAAAACCTGCAGCTACTTTAGAAAATCATGTAGTTCTGCTCCAAGAGCATCTGAGAAAACAAAGTTTTACATCAAATTTGCTTAGTTTATGAGATATTGCATATCCCACAGTCTGACTGCTCTCTAAAGATTCTTAATCAAAAAAAGTATTCAAAGTCAAAATTCTGTTTTTGCTGAACTGGTACAGCCTTGTGTGTTAAAACAACATCATGTTGCCTTTTAACACCACTGACTTTCCTCTGATCAAAACGCTGGTCACTTTGTTGGGACCAGCAAGTATGCTGGAGGTCAGGGCTGATGTTCAGGAGGACCTGGAGAAGTTGCAGGAATGGGCTGACAGGAATCCTTCATGGAACTAAAGGACAGATGCAGAGAGCAGTGTTTAGGAAAGAAGAACCCCTCACAGAACTATAGGCTGGAGATCAG
Source organism: Coccyzus lansbergi (assembly GCA_033558105.1). Lineage (NCBI taxonomy): Eukaryota > Metazoa > Chordata > Aves > Cuculiformes > Coccyzidae > Coccyzus > Coccyzus lansbergi. Next base: position 709,427 of record JAUMJK010000869.1, read on the forward strand.
CTCTGCTGAAAGGGACTTGGGGCACAGCAAGAACAAGAGCCAGCAGTGTGCCCAGGCAGTGGAGGACAACTGCCTCCCAGGCAGTATGAACAGGAGCATGGTCACTAGGCGTACAGAGGCAGCTATTCACCTCTACTCTGTCAGGGCATCGGGTTTGTTAAGCGTGGGGAAGTGAGGGCTGCTCAGGGACTTCTCACACCAGCCTCCCAATATCTAGAGGGAGGTTGTAAAGCGCGTGAGTTCATGCTGTTCAGTTATGCATGATGAGAGGGTGAGAGAAAAATAGGCAAAAAAAAGGAGAGAGGTGCAGGCTGAGCATAACACTATTTTGCCCTGAAGACATTCTGGCAGTGACACAGGTTGCCCAGAAAGGTTGTGCGTTCTTTGTCCTTGGGAGTCTTCAAGACTCCCTGGATAAACTTCTGAGCAACCTGCTCTGACCCAATTGGTGGTCAGCAGCAGGTACAACTAAAGAACTCCTGAGGTCCTCCCAACTTGACCAACTTGAGTCACCTTATGATCACATAATACCTATGTGCAGTAAGCTGTGTTTAAAAATGAAGAAAAAGAAATTAAAAACAAACAAACCAACAGAACCCGAAGCCACAAAATAAATACATTTGTGATTGTATTATCTTTTTTAATGTAATAGCCAAATCGTTGTTCTGCCATTTGTATTAGAATAACAACTTAAAAATTGTTAAATAGTTCATATATACATATTTCATACATTAACAAACAATAAAGTATTTCCCGTGGAACGAATCAGAGTGCACCTTCTTATGGAGGAGATGGTACAATAAAGAAAATTTCAGTCATCTTTATCTACAATTTTAATTTATGATTTTTCAGGCATATTTTCTAAATTCAGAAGTTCAGTGTTAGGAATTTGATAGCTGTACACCACTATACTCAGGACAACCACATTTTGCTAGCATCTATTTTGTTTAATGCTTGGAAAATGGTCCTAACATTTTCACCTCCCCTGTCATCTCAGATAGTCTACCATCTTTCCAATCAGTAGTTCCTTCAGCAGAGTACATAGTTGTTAATAAAATTGCTGAGTTTATAATACAACTCATGCAAGAACAATAAAATTTAAAATTAGTCAATATTTCCAATGCAGAATATTTTGTAGCTTTGGATATCTTTTACATTGTTAGAAAACGCACATGTATGTTTCTAGCAAAAGTGCTGCAATGTTACAAGACAGTCATAAGAGAATAACATTTGGAATGCATAAAGAGCCAATATACTTGAAATGTGAAAGCTTCCATTAAATGCTCACCTTTATCATGGTTTGTACTTATTAGTTATACTACCCATGTACACTCAGCACTTGAAATAACGAAGATAGTCTTTGCCTCAAAATCTAATATGACTTGGAAATGACACAGAAGACAAGCATTCCAATAATAAGACTGGGGTCTAGACAGATCTAGTTCGTGAGTTTGTGCACATCCTGGCATTTTCTGTAACACTTTAAAACTCACTTGCCTTTTTATTTGGTGGTATTTTTATATACATAATACAGTAAGCAGGGAGTCAAAACTGATCTAGAAAAAAGTGTGTTTAAACAATGTGAAAATTTCCTATAAAGTTGTCAGCCATGCTTCTACACGATAAAAGGCTCAATTCTTCAGACATTAAGAACCCTCCTCAAATCTGATTATGTTTTGATATTTGCAAGACTCAGTGCAAACACACAGCATCACTGCTCCCAGTACAGAATCAAGCTATTAAAATTAAAAAGGACTGATTTCAGAAGTGATAAAACTTCAGACATGTACATCATCAGTGTTCAGGCTAAGCACAGCCACTGTAAACACACTTTTAACGAGGTACCATGTGCTACTCCAGAATATCACTGAATTTGCCCTTATAAAGTAAAAATGTTAATACATTATCATACTTAAAGGCCAATGAAAATGCTTCTGAACAGCATTCCTATAAATCTCTTCTTCAGTGCTTCAGTGTGCAAGCATGAAATATTTTAAAAAATGTAATGTTTTACTTTGCATTTTTTTTAAAATAAATGCTAAATCTACATAATTTCCATTATGTTAGAAGTAAAAACAATTAGCACACCAAATAAGACTTTAAGTCCCAGTTTTCATCATCTGAAATAATTTCTACTGGAGACAATTAAAATTATCTAATCTTTTCTTGGGGGGCTTTGACAGTAAATTTCTGAAGTGGTCTAAACCACAAACAAGAAATCTACTATCTAAGGGCTGATCTGGAAAGTCCTCAGTTACCACCTGCTTTACAGAAAACACTAAAGTGTGTCCTACTATCAGCCATCCAAATGTTTTGAAAAAATCCACTAGAAAAAAACATTGACTACTCAGTCTGTAAAATATCTTCCATTCCTACTCTAAATCTAAACAGAACGTCTTTCGAGATATTTTTGTTTGGAATATGCCACAACTTTTTTAAATCCAAACAAATCAGAGTGGAGAAAGTAAAAAATAATGTTACTGACTTATGAGAAAAATGAGCAAAATTTGCTTTCCTTGTTTATTAATATAATCTATGATATTACTTATCTGAAGGGGTTTTTTTGAGACCAGGCATGTTATCACGCTAATTAGCACAGTATGTGCTATCCTGATTATTTCTAGAGCACCACTTCTCCATTGCAATATGTTACCATGCCTTCAAACCAAACACAAGTTGCATCTTTTCTTAGCATTTTATTGTTTGCTTTTTAGCTTAAGCAGAATATTAGAATGGTTTATAAGTCATTAGAAGTCTTTTTAAAAAAATACGATTTTGGCAAGAGTATTCTGTGTCCTCACAACATGCATCTTCTTCATTCAATACATCCCAAACAAAAACATATTAATGCAACACACCTACCTTACGCCTAAAATAAGACTGGCTTCTCGCCTACTCATTTTCTGCTCAAATCCCCCTTTATAGTACAATGAAAGACTCTAAGAAGAAGAAAGTGAAAACAAGCAATAATTAGTCCCATGTACAAGGTGCCAGGACCTAAATCGTATTTATATGACCTTATTCAGAGCATTACATTCATCTATAATTTATTATGAAGGCATAGAATGACTACAAACGAGATAATATGAAAGGACTTCTCCTTGAGTGTTAACACGTACAAAAAACAACTTAAAAATAACTATGTTTTTACAGTCTTCTACTGCTAATAAGAAATATTAATAGCTACAACCATTAAAATCCTGCCTTCAGGCAAAACGGCTTCAGAATCAAAGTACACGCTAGCACAGAGTGGTACAGCAAGTGTGTTGGATAGAGCAGGGGAGGGAAAGAGGGAAACTTGTTCAGAACAGTTCTGCTACCATCTCAATGGAAAATGGCAAAAGTCACAATACTTGAAATCCAAGGAATTATGCACAATCACTCTGAAGTCCAGTATTTCTACAAAGGAAGTAAGTAAAGAAGAACAATAATAGAATAAGAATAAATATAATATAGTGATGAAGATTCAATATGTCTTTTCACATGAAGGAATGTTCCTTCAAAAAAAGAAACAAGACTTCTTTGTAGGAACTCTTAAAAATAGAAGAAAAAGAAATTAAAAGAAAGGCTTAGCATAGAGCCACAACATCTGTTTCAGGAAATCACTAAGCTGGAGAACACTGGTATGTAGCAAAGTATACGGGGAAATCCTAACCAACTTTTGCCTTTGCTTCATTTCCCAGACACCAGTGACTGATGAAGATTAGATATGGGACCTGGGGTTAGTTTTTTTAAACTCACTGGCACGTGAAAATTTAGTCACTGATTTAAGAAGGGGAGAAAGAACACAAGTGAGAAAAGAAGATTAAAAAGAAGGAGATCAAGATGAGAGTAAATCATTACAATTAACTGTAACAGGGAATGGGTTGAAAGGGCATTTGTCAACCATAAATACATTTTAAATTAAAAAAAAAAGTCACTGAACAACTACTGATAGTTAGCAACGATCTCCTCAAAGAAGAATTAAGGACTAGCCTCTCGCTACACAAATAATAATCTAAGCTGCACAAGTCTCAGAGGCAGCAGATGTAGCTCCAAGCCAGACTGTCTTTGGGAACTGGCACACTAAAATCATGCAACAATACTCAATATAATACCTATCAGCTGGGGGAAAACGTGCTACGTTTGTTGCTATCAAAGGAAAGTCTGGCCTAAGAGCTGAGATTATTTTTTAGTATCAGATTTTGTCCTGGTTTTGACTGGCAAATTAAATTTATAAGTAACTGCACTTTTCAGTAGCTTAAGCATTGAGTTTAGTGTGGGTATAAAAGTCGTAAGACATTCTGGTTTAGTTTTGTAATCAGCAATGGGATGTCGATTCTGTGGAACCCAAGGATTTTTGCATTTTCGAAGTACCCAAGTGTATAATGCAGCAAGAAGCAGATCTTGGACAGCTGACCCAAACTGACCAAAGAAAGTACTCCATGCCATAAACACCATGCTCCCTATACAAGCAAGACTCTTCCTCAGTATAGTCCTTTTTCTCATGGCTGCCATCCCTCAAGAACCTGTTCACTGTCCTGCTTCAAGTCCAGCTGTTGCTTCAAGTCCAGTTCTAATTTTCGTGATCTCTGCGTGGTGGCTGTGACATTAGCTGCTGGCAGCACATGCCATGAGGCGACCACTGCTTGTAGTGCCTGTTCTGTGACTGGGCTAAACATCTTTATAAAGTGTATCTTGTGTATTATTATTATTATTAATAGTTTCATTGTTTCATTAAAACTGTTTATTTTTCAATCTTCCAGTCTTCTTTTCCATTCTTGATTCCCAGCTGGAGGCATGGCAGAAAGAAGGAGAAAGAACTAGTGCCCATCATTTAGCTGCTAGTGGTGGGGGAGGTTAAACGGGACCACTTTTCCCCTCAAGTAAAAATATGCCCAGCCCTTAATAAAACACTCTTCTCACTAAATATATTCATTCATATTCAGTGAGAATTTTGCCTTATGTTTACACAAACTCTCTCTTCTGTAATTTCAAAAGCATTAAAGCATTTAAAGGGCTCTGTCTCCAATAGCTAGGCAAAGCCTTTAATTGAGCGTAGGAGCAACATTCATCCAAAACAGTGTTTCTGAAATATTTCACCTATTTAGTGCTACCATGAAGCCACACACAGTCACAGGAAAGAATTTTTTGTTGTGCTGCTATGATCTGAAAGTAATTTTATATTTCTTCTTCCAACCCCAAACCATCCACAAAATAACCACCACTGTAACATTACAGGTATCAAAGGTAAACCAACCATGGACATGTCATGTCTACAACAAAAGTCTGTTGAGGAACTGCTTCTATAGCTACAGGGCAACAGAAAACAGGTCTCATGAAGTGTATGCTGACATTAGAGGTTACAGTATGTAACAATAAGAGAACACAAAGGGCTTCTCCAGTCCTCTGAGAGGAAATGATGCTAATGGTTTAATGGCCACTGGGCAACACCATTAAGGAGGCAGAACTGCACAGAAATTCCCAGTGATGCCAAACAATTTCTACAGCCAGGAGAGAAAAAGCACTCTTGAATATCTTCTGAAAGATTTTCCAAGGCTTCTCACAAAGCAGCTTAGGTGGAAATGGATTTCTGAAAAGGTTAATTCTTCCCTGCACTTCAACCCTGGCACCCAACTCTAATACAAGAGGACACTGGCTCACTATTCATGTAGACAAGAGCAATATTTGAATTATCTCTAATGCAGCTCGACTCTGTTCTTGGTAGGTTTAATCTAAATTGCTATTTGAAATAAGAGAATAGGAAAGGATGGTTATACGCTTAAATTCAGAAATAATTTTTCATGTTTTTAAAGCCTACTTCCTTGACATTGTTCTAACCTCGGGAAGCCTTGATTCAGTTCAATTCCAGCCGTAAAAGAAAGAAATTGTATTGTCTGTATACTTTGGCATATAAGCAAAACTAGTTTGTTGAATTGATCAAGTAAAACATTTCCTTCTCAGAAGTGAAGCATGTGGCAAGAAGAATCAATTCTTAAAATAAGATTTCAATCTGAAAAAAATTTGAAGCAAAAGAAAATTAGACATAAAGGCCATTTTTCCCATTGGTTAGAATAACGGGAAAAAACATTGAGTCTTTTCTTAAGGAAACACCTTGGCAAATTTCTAGTTCTCCAAAGAAAAATCTTTGCATACAATTCAAATTAAAGCATTTATTTTGTACTTGTAAATGACTGCAATGAAATGAAATAATGCTTGGATATTCTTCCTGTTATGAGAACCCCTTGATGAGCAGGCAGTTCTATGCACTTGATTATTCACAGAATCACAGAACAACCAGGTTGGAAGAGACCCATCGGATCTTCTAGTCCAACCATTCCTATCTAACACTAAACCAAGTCCCTCAAGACCTCATCCACCCGTGCCTTAAACACCTCCAGGGAAGGTGACTCAACCACCTCCCTGGGCAGCCTATTCCAATGCCCAATGACCCTCTGTGTGAAAAACCTCCTCCTAATCTCCAGCCTAAATCTACCCTGGCGGAGCTTGAGGCCATTCCCTCTCGTCCTGTCCCCTGTCACTTGGGAGAAGAGACCAGCTCCCTCCTCTCCACAACCACCTTTCAGATACTTGTAGAGAGTAATGAGGTCTCCTCTCAGCCTCCTCTTCTCCAGGCTAAACAACCCCAGCTCTCTCAGCCGCTCCTCATAGGGTCTGTTCTCCAGCCCTTCTTCATTCATTAACCCCAACTACTGCAAACAAATTCTACACTCGGAAAAAAGTCATTGAAATGAGATCTCTGTTTTTTCATTCTATTTGGGGTGGGAGGAGGGGCTACCATTTAATTTACTCAATTTCCTTGCATCTTCTTACTGTTCAGCAATTTATGCAAGCAAATTCTGCTTCCTGAACAAATGTTATCGGGGGAACAGGAAAAAAAGCTTTATTTGCTCTGCAAATGTCTATTCACTCTTGCAAATTTTCACAAAAGCAGTCAACTAAGAAAATCCAATCCATTTTGACCGTGACATCTTCAAGATACTTTTCCTGGCACAGCACAGGAAAAGCATAAATACTGTTTCCAAGCCAGGTAAAGAGACATTCAAACCCCCATAACTGAGACCATATATCATATTATAACAAGTAGTGAATTTCTCTGAAAACTGGTAGTGTTGTTCCACTACCAATACAGTCCTCCAAAGAAAAGGTAAGAAACACTGAAAGAAACACTTGACAGTAGCACTAAATTTTCAGAGGGCAGACTTTGAACTGTTTAGAAGGCTGGTTGGCAAAGTCTCCTGGGAGACAGCACTTGAGGGCAAGGGAGCCCAAGAGGGCTGGGAGTTCTTAAAAAAGGAGATCCTGGCAGCTCAGGAGAAAGCCATCCCCGTGTTCTGGAAAAAAGGTCGGCAGGGGAAAAAACCAGCTTGGTTAAGTAGGGAAATCTTGAGTCAAATTAGAAAAAAAAGGAAGATTTATAGGCTCTGGAAGGGGGGACAGGCCTCTTGGAGGGACTTCAGGAGGGAAGCGAGGCTATGTAGGGAAAAAATCAGAGGGGTTAAGGCCGAGCTAGAGATCAGATTAGCTAAGTCAGCAAAAGACAATAAAAAATCTTTTTATAAGTATATTAACAGTAAAAGGAGGACAAGGGAGACCATAGAGTCCCTTTTGGACTCAGAGGGAACAGCAGTGACAGGGGACGAGGAGAAGGCTGAGGTACTTAATGCCTTCTTTGCCTCAGTCTTTAATTGTAAAGAAAGCTGTTCCCTCTGTGTAGATACCCGGGAAACAGAGGAGCAATACGAGGCTCCCATAGTCCAAGAGGAGGTGGCCAGAGCCCTGCTTGGCCAACTGGACACCCACAAGTCCATGGGGCCAGATGGGATACATCCTAGGGTTTTGAGGGAGCTGGCGGATGTATTGGCCAAACCCCTTTCCATCACCTTCCAGCAGTCCTGGAAGACTGGGGAGGTACCTCTGGACTGGAGACTGGCTGATGTAGTTCCCATTTACAAGAAGGGTAGCAGGGAGGGTCCGGGGAACTACAGGCCAGTCAGTCTGACCTCAGTGCCAGGGAAAGTCATGGAACAGGTGATCTTGAGTGCTATCATGAAGCACTTACAAGAGAACCGGGTGATCAGGCCCAGTCAACATGGGTTTACCAGAGGCAGGTCCTGCCAAACCAACCTGATCGCCTTCTATGACAAAGTCACTCGGCTGCTGGATGAAGGAAAGGCTGTGGATGTGGTCTTTCTGGACTTCAGTAAAGCCTTTGACACAGTTTCTCACAGCATTCTGCTACGGAAACTGTCAGCCTCTGGCCTGGACAGACGCACACTCTCCTGGGTAGGAAACTGGCTGGATGGCCGGGCCCAGAGAGTGGTGGTAAATGGTGTTAAGTCCAGCTGGAGGCCAGTGACAAGTGGGGTTCCCCAGGGTTCAGTGCTGGGTCCAGTCCTGTTCAATGTCTTCATCAATGACCTGGATGAGGGCATTGAGGGTACCCTTAGCAAGTTTGCAGATGACACAAAGCTGTGTGCAAGTGTCGATCTGCTGGAGGGTAGGGAGGCTTTGCAGGGGGACCTGGACAGGCTGGACCGCTGGGCAATGTCCAGCGGCATGAGGTTTAACACGGCCAAATGCCGGGTCCTGCACTTGGGGCACAACCCTATGCAGAGCTACAGACTGGGAGAAGCCTGGCTGGAAAACTGCCAGGAGGAGAGGGACCTGGGGGTGTTGGTTGACAGCCGACTCAACATGAGCCAGCAGTGTGCCCAGGTGGCCAAGAAGGCCAATGGCATCCTGGCTTGTACCAGAAATGGTGTGACCAGCAGGTCCAGGGAGGTGATTCTCCCTCTGTATTCAGCACTGGTGAGGCCGCTCCTTGAATATTGTGTCCAGTTCTGGGCCCCTCAGCACAAGAAGGATGTTGAGGCTCTGGAGCAAGTCCAGAGAAGAGCAACGAGGCTGGTGAAAGGGCTGGAGAACAGACCCTATGAGGAGCGGCTGAGAGAGCTGGGGTTGTTTAGCCTGGAGAAGAGGAGGCTGAGAGGAGACCTCATTACTCTCTACAAGTACCTGAAAGGAGGGAGCTGGCCTCTTCTCCCAAGTGACAGGGGACAGGACGTGAGGGAATGGCCTCAAGCTCCGCCAGGGGAGATTTAGGCTGGAGATTAGGAGGAGGTTTTTCATGGAGAGGGTCATTGGGCATTGGAACAGGCTGCCCAGGGAGGTGGTTGAGTCACCTTCCCTGGAGGTGTTTAAGGCACGGGTAGATGAGGTCTTGAGGGACTTGGTTTAGTGTTAGATAGGAATGGTTGGACTAGAAGATCCGATGGGTCCCTTCCAACCTGGTTGTTCTGTGATTCTGTGATTCTGTGAAAGGAAAATAAATATATATATATATATACACACACACACACACATACATACACACACATATATATGTACACACACAAAATACTGGAAGGAAAAAAAACCCCAATAATAAACTATTTAGAAGCTGTGTTATAACATAACCCACAATTTTCTAAGATCAAAACTTTAACTTCCTTAACTCCAGTTAGATAAAAGTTTACCAAAGTGACTGCAAATTGCATTATTCTCTACAAGTTACATTTTCAATGAAGGACAAGAAAGATGGTTGCTACCCCTACCTCTCAATTCAGAACTCTCCGAGTTTAAGCAGACCCAATAAGGGAAACACTGCAAAAATCTCTAATTAAGTCCTATAGAAGACACATTTTTTCAGGAACACAGAATTTTCAGGATTGTGTGATCTGAGTATTTGACAGTTCATTTTGCCTAGAATTGGTATTTCTAGCTTCAATATTTTCTGTTTTTTCAATCTTCAATATCACTGATTCAACAAACAAAGGTAATGAATGCTATTGAAATTCTTTTTTGATTTCACATTTTAATGAATTTTATCATTAAAAACATTAAGGTCTGGCTGAGGAAGAAAAGCCAAATGACTTAGTATTATGCACCTCCTACTGGCAACAGACTCTTGCCACCTCACACAGAAATAAAGCAGTGTCATCAACATTTGTGACACCAGTAACAAAACTAGGCTCAAACTAAAGAAGCACTTCTCTGGAAACAAGCATTATGATTTGCCATAGAGGGCAAATTACAATGTTCCCTCTCCTGTCTTTCTCCACTGAAAAAAAAGAGATCATAGAAATTTTCAGGACTAATTTATAGCAGCATTAACACTTCATATTTAAGGACATACATTTAACCACAGTAACTTAAAAGTTAAACGACAGGTAGAAATTCAGAATAAAACATAACAGATCTACCTGCCTTTACTTACTATTTTTGACTAAAAGATGAGTACAGCTGTTGATTGTGCACCTCTTTTATTCAGGCAAGTAAATAGAAAGTGTCCAATATTAAAGATACAGCAAGCAGGCATTTTAAATTATTGCTTCACAATTGCTCAACTTAACCTTACCCAAGCCACTTACTAGTGAGCAAAAAGAAAGGATAAACAGCATCTGGAATACCTTGCATGACTGCAACCAATGTGAATTGTGATTTCTATTGAAAACGGGGGAGGGAAGAACTGCAAACGGAGGAAATGTGAGTGGGGGCTTATAGAGAGTAAAAGGTAGCTTTTAAACAGGCAGCTGCTTCACAGTTGCTCACAAAAAAGGAGGAATGAGGGACATGGTTTGATTCTGGAAAGCTAAAGTAAGCATCAAAAATTACAGTGATTAAGTTAGGCACCTGGGAACACCACAGGAAACCAACAAAGTAACACTAAGACTAGACACTACGTGTCATGAGATGCTGTTCTCAGTAAGCATAGCTAGAAGTACTAACTGCTTAATTTCCTTTGTCAGTATGGTTTAGAGGGCAATATGCATAAGAAATGTGATCAAAGTATATCACAGAATCATAGAATAGTTTGGGTTGGAAGGGATCTTAAAGATCATCCAGCTCCAATCCCCCTGCCAAGGGAACAGACACCTCCCACTAGACCAAGTTGCCCAAGGCCCCATCCAGCCTGCTCTTGAACACCTCCAGGGATGGGGCAGCCACAGTTTCCCTGGGAAACCTGTTCCAGTGCCTCACCACTCTCATGGTGTAGAAATTCTTCCTTATGTCTAGTCTAAATCTGATCCTCTCCAACTTACACCAATTGCACCTAGTCCTATCACAACAAGCCTTTGTGAAGAGTCCCTCTCCAGCTTTCCTGTAGGCCCATTCTTGGAGCCACAGATTATACTTAGCAGCTTCCAATTTCCCAAACAAATTCATGTAAAGCCACTAAAATAAGAAGTCTGAACAACATGCAGTTACATTGTATCTTTGTACCTAAAGTTTTCTCTGTTGTTTTAAAGAAAAATTATAAATAAGAAATAATTAATGGTTAAGGGGAGAAGAAAAAATACAATCCAATAAAGTAGTAGCTGTAGAGTAGCTAAGAATAATCTTGGCTGAGGGGTATATAAAGGTCTTAAATTTGCACTATGATTGTTGAGGAAAAATATTATCATTACCCTCACAAATGTAAAGCTAGCAAGTACGTACAATTAGAGGCAAAGCAGAAGACAGAGCTTTTACTGTTTTTGGTAGATCTTGTGTTACACTGAAAACTTGTATTTTCAAGTTCAGAAATAGAATAAGAGAAGAGAGATACTCTAATGGAGATTCACACACAACTCTGAGCTGTAAGGCAGGATGTGAAAGCAGACAGAGGATACAGCTCCAGGGACTAGGAATGCTGAGAATACAGAAGCTCCAGTGTTGCTCTTTATGGTTGTTCATGAATTCTGCCTGACTCTGAAAGTTACTGTGGTAAAAATGAGATATGCCTGTAATGAGCTTGGCTCAGCCAGTATGCCAGTACTGAGGGGTACAGTTTCCTAGGAACAGACACCTCTGTGCAGTAGCATGTCATATTTCAACGTGTTAAAAACAGTCCCTGCCTGCTTTTTTATGTGAGCGAGTCTGAATTTAGATCTTCTAGCCTGTATCTACAAATGGGTAGATGAAGAAATGCTGGAGTAAAATTGTTGGGGAGAGAGAGTGCAGACTGAAGCACTCCCTCAGAAGACACATGTCCTTATTGTTAGCTATTTCTGAGCAAGCCTGTGTGTCAGACTGTATCCACAGCACATGAAAGCAATTTAATTCACAGTACCTGAAGTGTCCTCTGCTGTTTTGGCAGGTAACTTAGGTATCTATCAAAAAATTATTTTGAAAAGGAAAAAAAAATGCTGTTGGTCTTACAGCAGCAATGCAGCAGAGGGGCAGAGATCAAAAACTGATCCAGGAGCATCATTTCTGGATAGCAGACATCACAATTAAGAACATCATTCCCATCAAGATGGGAATCATATTCCTACCACTGCTGATGTTGTTCACAGACTACGAACTCCAGAATAATGTAGTAATCTACCTCACTGGGAACTACTTTAATCAAACAGGAATGGAACATATTTATTTATTTACAGAGGACAGTGTAACCATTGAAGCAAAAAGTAAATGCTCTTGAATATTCCCTATATGCTCCTCTCACAATACTCTACCTCTTAATTTTTCACCTCATTATACTTTTAAATATGTGGAGTGAAACAAAGAACAAAAACTTATTTAAAAGTTTGAATTAGCCAGGGAAGGAAAAAAAACCTCACATGTGAACTAGAAAACAAGCATCTCTACGGCAACCTTTCCTAAATGTTTATCAATTTGTCCTCTTGTTTGTCTTCTTGATTTTTAACACTGTATCTGAAAGAATTACTAAATTACTTCATTTTTAGCTTCCTGATATTAAAACATATATGATTACTTTAATCTCTAGGAGTTAGCTATCTTCTCACAGTGTACTTCAACAATTTCTTGTAAACTTACTAGTAAAGAGTTCTGACACACTGAAACATAGAATCATAGAATCACTAGGCTGGAAAGGACCCACTGGATCATTAAGTCCAACCATCAAAGATTGATGAAGAGCGATGAAGCTGGAGAAGGGGCTGGAGACAAAGTCTTACGAGGAGCAACTGAGAGAGCTGGGGTTGTTTAGCCTGGAGGAGGCTGAGGTGGTTGACTCACCTTCCCTGGAGATGTTTAAGGTGCAGGTGGATGAGGTACTGAGGGGCATGGTTTAGAGACTAGTAGGAATGGTTGGACTCGATGATCCAGTGGGTCTCTTCCAACCTGGTGGTAATTCTATCACTAAACCATGCCCCTCAGCACCTCAACTACCTCCCTGGGTAGCCTGTTCCAGTGCCCAATGACCCTTTCCATGAAATATTTTTTCCTGATGTCCAGCCTGAGCCTCCCTCTGACAGAGCTAGAGGCCACTCCCCCTTGTCCTGTCCCCTGTCACTTGGCAGAAGAGGCCAGCTCCCTCCTCTCTACAATCTCCCCTCATGTAGTTGTAGAGAGCAATGAGGTCTCCCCTCAGCCTCCTCTTCTCCAGGCTAAACAACCCCAGCTCTCTCAGCTGTTCCTCATAGGGCCCATTCTCCAGCCCCTTCACCAGCTTTTCCAGACACGCTCCAGAGCGTCGACATCCTTCTTGTGGTGAGGGGCCCAGAGCTAAACACAGTATTCGAAGGTGTGGATTCACCAGTGCCAAGTATAGAAGAAGAATAACCACCCTCAATATGCTGGTCATGCAATTAAACATTAAACATTATTAAGAAAGTGACAACTGCTTACCAAACTCACAAACATCATCTGATGTAGCTTCATATAGAGGGATTTAAAATACACCAGATAATATGCCAGAACAGCCACACAAAGGAGTACCTTGGGCAAATAATAACCTAACTGGCACTTACCATATTAAATATAAAATGTCTCTAAATACTTGAAAATACAAAATTATACATTTAGTATAAAGTAACCTGCAAACTTACAGAAGTTGAAATCCTCTTTGCTGTTTCTGTAATTGCCTGTTCCAATGGTTTCCATAGGTGGAAAGCATAACGACCTGAAAAAGTTTGAAGTTAAATGAAATTATAACCAACATTCACTAAAAGGAAAAATAAAAGTCTCCAACTTATGTTCAGCAACTTACAGTAGAAAGAAATCTGGTTTTAAAAAAATGTAAATCCTTCCTTGCTAATCATTTAGTCTCATTTATTTGCTGTGCAGCACCACTGCACCTTACCGCTTCTCAAGGAATTCCCTCAACAGCCATTTTTGGATCCTGCCTGGTCAGAGTCCCACAGCAAACTTGCTGTGGTTTACATTTTTGGATCTTTGTACTATTGGAGGAAGCAGGGGGAGAAGTTTAATATACTTCATCTAAAAAAAACTAGTTGTGGACTGCAAAGATCCATGGTGTTTGCTCACAAAATAAACAGATTTAAATGCATTTTAATATGATGAATGAAGATATCTGCCTCGTGAACTTTAAGAAAAAGGGTAGTATGAAACATTAGCCTTGGATATGAAACATTAGCTTTGGATATACATTATTTATTAAATTCTGTTCAAAGGTTATGTCTTCAGAAAAAAGAAATCCATGCACTACATGTTTCTTGCTGTGATGTTGTACACTTAATCATACATTATGTAGGTATCGCAATTTTTTTTTTCTTACAAAGAGAGGATGATGTGGGATTCAGAGACATTCAACTCCCCATCAGCAGTGAACATCTATAAATAGGTAAGGCAAGGGGAAACTATTAGACTGTGTCCTTAGGAGCACAAAGCAAGTCTAATGAACTTCAGAATCAAGATTTGTCCCACATTATGGGAGGATTTTCCCTGTTAAGTCCCATCTCCCCACTTTGTTTCAATTAACTATTCATTAGCAATGTAACTATTACACACAATCGAGAAAGTTTTATAAAAGATGGCTCTGCTTCATTCAAACATAATCTTGCTTTTGTTCTTATACCACACAATGTATCTCTTTAGTCATCTCAACCTGTGCCTATGTTAACACAGAAGTTAAAACCAATGTTAGCATCCCTGCTGAAATGCTGTGATGTACTAATACATTACTTCACATTCTTAATGCTTTCTGTTACCACTTCTTTGGTGACTGTCAATTTAATTCTCCAGCTCAACCAGCAAAAGAAATTCTGAGAGCATTCCTCTTCTGCTTATATAACAACACATAGATAAACCAGCTGCTTAATGGATGTACATCACTAAAGATGTTGACTTCTGTTCTCCTTATCAAAAAAGCGATATATTTGTACCCACTAAACACCTGCTGGGTGCAACTTTTTCATTTACTGTATTTGTTCTTGGTGTACACATTCACATATAGCTGATCACAGTTGCTTTTACATGATGAAAATAATGGAAATTGATTTGTGCATTTCAAAACCATAACAGACCACAGTGAACTAGTCTGAGTAAGCCAGAGCATACATCATGTTAAATTCATGCCCTGCGTTCAGACTAGAACATATTTTTCATAAGACTACACAGTTCAGATGCAAAGAGTTCAGGTAACAAACAATGTGCTATGGAAACAGTTTAATATGATAAATCACTGAAGCCACTAAAACCTTCTATTTTTCTCTATATGAATTTGTAAAGTATCAACTTCATGTCACAAGAACCTGCTGTACTCTTCTGTACTGATGAGCCTCTAACTTGCAATGTGATACTAAAGAGAGAAAGTAAACTCTTCATTTTGCATCTTGCAGACAAAAAGCAGACACAACCTTCCATCCAGATGTGGCTTTTAAAAGATAATTTTGGGAAATGCAGTAAGGATTTTGAACAGACAGGAACTATAACTATATATAATTCTTCACGGCACTCTCAAGCAGCCTTTCCACTTTCCACTATTTAAATTCATAAAAACTCCATTAATTCTTTTGGAAACAGGAGCTGACCAGTGGCAGTTCCACATTCAGCTGGTAGCTTAGCTTACCTGCAAATGCAACAGTTGCAATGCCCAGTCCAACTGCTATCATAGTTCTAGCCTAAAACAGAACAAAAGGAATCAGAATAACACGCAAATTCTAATTTGAAATATATGCACTCTAACAGTGAGTATTTCTTGTCAGACTTGGATATTTCATGTGTAATTTATATGAAGATAAAATAAGTTCTGTATTCCACCAGCTATGTTAGATTCCCTAGTTCAGCCCCACTAATCAATGCCAGTGCATCGAGTTTAACTTGGAATCATCTTTAGTCGATCAGTGAACAAATACTGACTAAGCAGTTCATAGTATGTACAGATAAAATCACAAGGCTAACAGTTATTCAGGATTAGTGGAAATTATTTGTGCAGACTAGTTCAACACACTCTGAAACAATGCTTGCCATAAGCGAATGTACTGGCTTTTTACAAAAACTTCAAGCGCTTAAAAAAAAATTCCAACATGACACTGCTTGAAAAGGACACTGGAATATTAACTTAAATAGTATACTTTAGGTTCATCCAACTAAGAAAGATTCCTGATGCCGGGCACTGGGACTCCTGACACTCCTTCAAAGGACTCAGCCCTACCCCACAGCTACAACCACAAAAGTGCGTTAACGTCTTCAATTTTTCACACTTTGACTCACAGATGCCCCAATAAAGACATAAACCCCAGTAACCTCATTATGTAGTGTTAAGTCACTGGCTGGACTCTTATCTTGTAACGTAGATATTTGTAAACAGATGAGCTTCTGAAAGATTTCATGAGTCATTCATTATAGGCTAAAATTTGCTTTAAGCTTGACTGGGTTCTGGAACTAAGTGCACAAAAAGACTTGAATATCTGATTTAGGCAACATTCACCTTCTGCTAACTCAAACTCCCCAGTTAGGTGTATTTTCCTACACAGCACGTAAAGAAAGTCAGGCATCTCAAGAACAGGAAGTATCTCCATGTTGAGCAACCTGCTGAGACGCATAGCAAACCTTGAAGAAGAGACTGACTTCTAAAATGTTCACAGAATTCAGTAAGGAAAATTGTGAGCATTGCAAGTATGTGTGTGTTGGGGGGCACCTATCAACTTCTGAAAAACCCACATATAATCTTTGAAACAAATGAAATGGTCGCCTGTGGCACTACCTGTCTTTTCATATAATAGTTAATAATGCCTTGAACCTTGTCCCAGTAGACATGACAAATCAGTTATAGTTGGTTTAGCTTGAATTCAGCAGACATGAGAAATCAGATATGGTTGGTTTAGCTTGAATCCAAAACATAACTACAGTGAAACCAGTTTTATCACCTCCTATATATTGCTTACTTCTTTATTTATCCAATGATTGGTTTATATATTTTCTACCAACAAGCCTGAGAGCGGGACTTAAAAGACCAAATTCCAGTGTGAGTGCCCCAATAACTATACTTGGAGCCAAGCTGCCTTTGCCACTACAGTTACTGGGACTAAACTTCTCTGACTTTGGTTGTATTCCATCTCATATCTAGGCAGAAAGGGAGCAGGGGAAGAGGTGGAAAAAACTGGTTTTAAAGTCTTCTAGACATGGCTTAGTAGGGACTACAACACAGGCTGACAACTTTCCCAGCAAACTGGCTGCTGTACAAGGTGAAGGTATTGATAGCACGCCCAGTAGCTTCTATAGCATCCACAATTGCTGCCTGTAGTATTAAGCTCAGCTCAGAAAGAGTGGTAGCCTGCTCTGAGCTCATCTATGCAAAGCTATTCCCATCTAGATTTTGCATCCTACATTTTTTAGGTAAGTACCTATTTCCAACCTACCAGGATGGGGCTAACCTAACTACTTATGTAACATAATACTGCAGTTCCTTAGAGGTTTTCAGTATTAAAAAAAAAATAAACTCAGTAAACATACTGAAAGTGAAGCTCCAGAGTAAAGACTAGAGAAATTTTGCCCTTAAAAATCTGACACTCAATCCCATTTTTGTAACCTAACTCTTTGATCTCAGTGTAGTCTTCAGTCTGAATACTAGCATTCATTTCTGAATGTAAAAATAATGTAGCAGTTTTATGTTTGTTGTTCCTTTCAGTTCTGCAAAATTTCCCTTCATCTTTAGATCATGAAAAAATGTAAGTATGTTACCTTAAATAGCAGAGGATATAAAACAGCATACTGTTCATCTCCTCACAAAACTAGAACTCTTCCATTTCTTATCACAAATCGGTTCTCCGAGGCTCTCAATATTCAAAACCTTCTAAAAAAATACTTCTTATTCCTCTCTTTTGACACCAACCAGAAATAGCCACAACATTTCTGAAAATATCAAAACCCTATAAATATTCTATATTATTCTATTCTGTGGGTTGTGACCATGGGTTTATTAATAAAGACTTTCCTTGACTAGTTCAGAGTGACAGTGAGAATCTTTTAGTAAATGGTTATAGTCAATTCAGAACTCAACAATGGATGAAATAAATCACACTGGGGGAAAAAAATAAATATTTATCAGCTTGTGTATGTCCATATTAAGTTATACTTGCCTTGCCACCTAAAAGTGGTTTAAGTCAGCACTTCACAACAAAGTAGTATACAGGTTAAAGCAAGTTGTTAGCAACACACACTAAGACCAAGCACAGACAGGCTAATAAATAATACCTGTATTCTGTCAGTTCAGAGCAGAAATAGCTTAAGTGGGTTTGTACAATAGCCTGGGAACACAATGTAGAGACCCCTGAGGGCTTTTGATAGAGCCTGCCATGTCCGCTGGGATGCATTATTTCAGTCTCAGTGGAAAGCATGAGAAATTAGTGGAAAGCTGGTGGAAAACAGTGGGTAAAAAAAGCAGTGTGGCAGCAGCTCTGGAATAGAAGCAGTAGGCAGGATCAACAGAAATATGAAGACAAGCCAGAAAATCAGGTAAAAGCAACAGGAACCTCTAGCCAGCAAGGCATGAAAGGTGGTCCACATTTTCACATGAGGTACAACCACGAGAAAAGTCACCTTGGTTCATGGTAATTCACCTTATTTTTATTATAAACAAGTTAGAGAAAAGTCACTTGCTGCTTATTAGCCAAGAAATGGTGACTTGTCATGCCCAAGCACCTTGAACATTTGTTATGATGTGAATGTACCCTAACTATGCACATACAATAAAACCTGAACTTGAATCAATGTAAGAAAGATAGCATGGTTTGTCTTTTACTGACACTGTCTGCCTCATAAAATTAGTGGCAATCTCAAGTATGAACCAGTAAGTTCTTTAAATCCAGTTCAACTCAGTTTCCTTTTCCATGCTTACTTAACTCAGTTGATTATTTAGAAGAATTAGTCAAGGTTAGTCTGGTGCTTTGAAATAAAGAGCATATGCAAAGCTTTAATTAAATGCACTGCTTTCATATCAATACTAAATGAAAGCAACCCACTATCATTGTGGAAAGCATCAGTTCATTTACAGCATACTAATACAACTACCACTACAACCATTTTTGTTTCCCATTGCTTGAAAATGTGTTCTATTTCAGACACATAAAGGCTGAAAACGCCCAAATAAATACTTCCTGACTTTCAGTTATGACAGAATTGACCTTCTCATCTCAAATACAAGCCGTTAAGAAATTTTGAAAATGTAGGTTTGAAGTCAAAGCATTCCATTAAGAACCAAGAGGGAAAAATAAAGAAATAAAGTATTTAAAAGTAACATCTGTCCCTTTCTCTACTCAATGAATCAGCTCCCAAAGGTCAGTCATTAACACTATGCTATTCTGCCAATCTCAGCATTTTGTTTTTACTATGTAGTCAGCTTGCAGTAACAAAAACCTCTTAGATTCAGAAAACAATAAAACAAAATTTTGCTAAATCTGCAAAACCTCATTTAAAAAAAAAAATCTTTTCAGAAACATGTGTTTGAGTTCCCAAAGTGCAAACAAAATAGGATAAAGCATATTAACAGACATATATCACATACTGCTAGTATACAGTGATCTGAGGCCTAATCCTTTAATATGTGATTTTCCAATAGCCTTTATTTTTTAGAAGAAGAAACAGGGAACAATGAGATATTCTTTCTGCAAATTTCTAAATCACAGTCTCTGTCAACTTAATCATACTAAATATGTAGTGAGTTCTGTAACCCCCAACACTGCAGCTTCTCTTTCCATGAAGTAGAACAAAAGTTAAACGTAAGTATAAAAGAATTTCAAATGCATGTTTTTAACATTTCGGTGCAACATCTGATGACAGGCCATAAGAACCACCTTTGCAAATGTTAAAATATACCTGCTGGCACAAAATTTGTGTTTTACACACTGGTTCTTCTGACACAATCAGTGAAAACATCTTCTTACTTAAGTAGCAAACATTCTGCACTTCTCATAACTAGTTTTCAGGCACCCAGCACGAGCACTACTGTCATTTGCCTTAAAAAGCCACAGTGTAATGGAACAAAAAGCACAGAGAAAAATAATCCTTTGTTCTGATAGATTGGACAGCATTTTGCTATTAGTCCATGCTTAATCATGAATCAGTAAAATAGAAAGTACATGTACACTTACACGCAATATATACACAAGTGTAAATTGTTTGCTTAACTAAAAACTTCTGGTTTAGGAAGGTTTTGGCTTGTTGCTTTTTTTGAGTGCCGGATGCAGCTAAGAAGGATGCACCAGTGCATTAATCAAGTGTGTAAAAACATTTCTGGAACTATTTTTCCCTTAAATAAAAAATCTTTATCTGAAATAAATGATTGTTTGGTATGGAATCTAGCATAAGGCTTCTCTTGGTCAGAAGAGTGGCTACTACAGCTTATTGTAAGACTGTTTCGGGGCAAACCATCTAATTCATTCTAAATGGAGAATAGATACATTTTCAAGTGGGATTATACTACAAATTATCAGCAACAGATTTGATTTCATCACCTAATATTTTCCTTCCAGTCTTAATCTTCCTATGAAATCAAATTTATTTTCCAATACTGGATTAAAAGTAATTACAGCTAGATCCTGCTCTCCATACTTGCCCAGGCCTCACTGACAGTTTGTGTTAGTTATTTTACAGAAATTTTTTTTGGTTTATATATAAAGCCATGCCTCAAGTTTCTGATTTTTTCATAGTTTTTCACAGGCAATGGTACCTGAGCAACAGATTCACTAACAGAAGCATCACCATGAGACACTCACATCAGTCTTCTTGAGTATGTATTAATTAACAAAGGCATCTTGTGGTTATCTTTGAGGGTAGACTCTTTTTGCTTCTGTGATTTTTCTCTTGCTGCAAATCATGAATGCTTTTGTAGAACCAGTAGGGTAAAAGTGACAAAGACCAAGTGACTACTGCTGGCCTCCACAACATCTTACAATCAAGACTCATGGTGGGATATTGAGCAGAGCTCCTTCAGCCCAGAGAGATGGGTGCTGCTGTCAGACTTTGCTTCTACCACTCTTTCCTTCCACTGTGGCAAGGAAGTCTTGTTAATGCTGTACATCAGAGAAACATATGTACAACACTATAGCCAGTCTTGCTATTTCTCTATGGCAAAATATTAGAATTTGGTTATATGCAACTTGACCTCCTTTTGAATTCCTTAGCTGGGAATCCAAGGGTACTGTCCACTATCTACATAACATCACCTAGAGAAGCTCCAACATAGCTTCTGCCAACCATATACTAACTGTTTACAATGCATATATGACTGAAAACCATGGTATTCTCCACTGAAAGGCCTGGCTAAAGAATAAATTTTGATGAAAAATGACAGCAAACCGGGATCTAGTCCTTGAAAAAACTTACTAGAGTCTCTGGACCTTAGAAAGAACTTAACAAAACAACTCACACCGACAAAGCAAGCCATACTGACACCAGATGCATATTTTAATCCCGGAGAGGTAAGAAGACGCAAGGAGTCCACAAAATCATCAGGAACCTCTCTGCTAGCATTCCACAGGGAGAGTACATAGACGTGACAATACCAAGTTTCTGAGTAAACTTCTTACACAGCTTGCTGCTATCTACATAGAAAGACTTCCCTGGGGAGAAAAAAAAAAAGTCCTAGACTGTAGTAACAACAAATAAACAACTTATAGAGAACTATGATTTTAAGCTTTATTTTTCCAGAAGATAAATGTTGTAGAGGCAACAAGGTGCACACAGGGAAATATGGCAAATACCTATTTAAAGCCATTTTAAAAATCTGAGACTTTCATTATGCAACACTTTGGGCAGTGATCCATATATTTTCCCCATTTTTTTTTTCCAAAGAGAACTCACTGCCCCACAAATGAGTCAAAGCGACCAGAACAAGAGAGCTGGGATCAAGCTCCAGTTCCTTTCCCTCTGGAGTACAGGACACCTGGGAGGCACAGTGCCTCTGTTCCTGACCCATCTAGCCCCTCCTACATGATGAAATGTCAGACGAGAGTTACAATCATTAAGGTCAGGAAAGGTCTCCAAGATCAACCAGTCCAAATGCCAGGCTAGTACTATGATGCTTATTAAACCACATCCCAAAGTGCCGCATCTAACATTGTTTCTGAACGCCTCCAGGGAGGGTGACTTCACCACTTCCCAGTGAAGTCCCTTCCTAACACCAAACCTAAATCTCCCACGGCACTATTTGAGGATGTTTGAGGTGTTTGAGGCTAGGCTGGATGGGGCCTTAGGCAGCCAAATCCAGTGGGAGGTGTCCCTGCCCATAACAGGGAGGTTAGAACTGGATGGGCTTTAAGTTCCCTTCCAACTAAAATTATTCTATGATTCTATGATTTCCTCTTGTCCTACCACTTGTTACTTGGGAGAGGAGACCAACTTCTGCCTCACTACCTCCTTTCAGGTAGCTGAAGAGAGCCATGCCCGCTCAGTCTCCGCTTCTTCAGACTAAACAAGCCCAGCTCCCTTAGCCACTCATCCTAAGGTTTGTGCTCCAGATCCTTCACCAGCTTTGTTGCCCTTCTTTGAACACACTCTAGCACCTTGATATCTTGTAGTGAGGAGACCCTAATTGCACAGAGCCTTGAAGGTGTGAACTGGATGCATCTGAGATGCCAGGATAGCGCTGGAGGGCTGTATAGAGTGGAAAAAGCTAAGCCTGGAGCAGTTGCCCCTAACCTAAACCTCTCCTGGAGCAAGTCTGAGCCTATTTCACAGAATCATAGAATAGTTTGGGTTGGAAGGGACCTTAAAGATCATCCAGATCCAATCCCCCTGCCATGGGCAGGGACACCTCCCACTAGACCAGGCTGCCCAAGGCCCCATCCAGCCTGGTCTTGAACACCTCCAGGGATGGGGCAGCTGCAGCTTCCCTGGGAAACCTGTGCCAGTGCCTTACCACTCCCATGGTGGAGAAATTCTTCCTTATGCAAGCCTAAATCTTCCCCTCTCCAGTTTATAACCATTGTCTCTAGTCCTATCACAACAAGCCTTTGTGAACAGTCCCTCTCCAGCTTTCTTGTAGGCCCCTTTCAGGTACTGGAAGATTGCTGTAAGACCTTGGAGTCTTCTCCTCTCCAGGCTGAACAACCACAACTCACTCAGCCTGTTCTCATATGGAAAGTGCTCCAGCCCTTATTCATCTTTGCAGCCTCCTCTGGACCCATTCCAACAGCTCCATACCCTTTTTATGTTGGGGTTTCCAGAACTGGGCACAGGTCTCCAGGTGAGGTCTCACAAGACAGGAATAAAGGGGCAGAATCGCCTCCCTCAACCTGCTGGCCACGCTTCTTTTGATGCAGCCCAGGATACCGTTTGACTTCTGGGCTGTGAGTGCACATTGCCGGCTCATGTCTAGCTCCTCACCGCCCAGCACCCCCAAATCCTTCTCTGCAGGGTAGCTCTCAATCACATCATAGAATCATAGTACAACCAGGTTGGAAGAGACCCACCGGATCATTGAATCCAACCATTCCTATCAAACACTAAATCATGTCCCTCAGCACCTCATCTACCCGTGCCTTAAACACCTTCCGGGAAGGTGAATCAACCACCTCCCTGGGCAGCCTATTCCAATGCCCAATGACCCTCTGTGTGAAAAACTTCCTCCTAATCTCTAGCCTAAATCTCCCCCAGTGGAGCTTGAGGCCATTCCCTCTTGTTCTGTCCCCTGACACTTGGGAGAAGAGGCCAGCTCCCTCCTCTCTACAACCTCCTTTCAGGTAGTTGTAGAGAGTAACCATGCTCCATCGTGTACTGAAAACGGGGATCGTCCCGGCCCAGGTACAGGACCTTGCACTTGGCCCTGTTGAACCTCATGAGGTTCTCACAGCCCCACTTCTCCAGCCTGCCCAGGCCCCTCTGGACGCCATCCCGTCCCCCTTCCCGTCCTGGAGCTCCTAGGGCCACCGAACCCCCCCCCAGACAGGGGGGCCGGGCGGCCTGGGCCTGTCCGCGCCGTTCTCGCCAGCCCCACCGCGCAGGGGTGGGGGGCACAGCCCTCCCCGCCGCCCAGCTCACCGGGCCCCGCTCCGGCTCAGCGCCCGCAGGGGCCCTGATGTACTCGGCGTGGCGCAGGCCCTCGGGCCGCCCCGCCGCTCCCTCCATGCGGCGACGGAACACGCGGCGCCCCAACCGCAGCCACCCAACCGCCGCGCGCCGCCCACATCGCTGCGTCACCGCCACGCGCAGCAACGGCCGCCGACTGCGGGGTGGGGCGTGGAGGGGCTGTTACAGCACCGCGGGGTCAGAGCCCGAAAGTGCTGTGAGCGCAGAAAACAGGGAATCGCAAGATTAGAGAATCAGGGAATCAGACAATCACAGACTCAGAAAAATCTTATAATCAGACAACCATAGAGCCAGAAAATATCATAATCACAGAATCAGGGAATCAGAATCACAGAATTAGAAACTATCATAATCACATAATCAGAGGATGAGGAAATGAGAGAATCACAGAATCAGAGGATCAGGAAATCAGAATCACAGAATCAGAAAAATCTCATAATCACAGAACCAGAAAACGTCGTAATCACAGAATCGAAGAATCAGAAAGTATCGTAATCGCAGAATCAGGGAATCACAGAATCACAGAATCAGAAACTATCATAATTACAGAATCAGGGAATCAGAGAATCACAGAATCAGAAACTATTATAATCACAGAATCAGAGGATCAGGAAATGAGAGAATCACGAATCAGAGGATCAGGAAATCAGAATCATAGAATCAGAAAAATCTCATAGTCACAGAACCAGAAAACGTCATAATCTCAGAATCGGAGAATCAGAAAATATCGTAATGACAGAATCAGGGAATCAGAGAATCACAGAATCATAGAATCAGAAACTATCATAATCACAGAATCAGGGAATCAGAGAATCACAGAATCAGAAAGTATAGTAATCGCAGAATCAGGGAATCACAGAATCACAGAATCAGAAACTATCATAATCACAGAATCAGGGAATCAGAGAATCACAGAATCAGAGGATCAGGAAATCAGAATCACAGAATCAGAAAAATCTCATAATCGCAGAACCAGAAAACGTCGTAATCACAGAATCGGAGAATCAGAAAATATCGTAATCGCAGAATCAGGGAATCAGAGAATCACAGAATCAGAAACTATGGTAATCACAGAATCAGAGGATCAGGAAATGAGAGAATCACAGAATCAGAAAAATTTCATAATCACAGAACCAGGAAACATAATCACAGAATCGGAGAATCAGAAAATATCATAATCGCAGAATCAGAGAATCAGAGAATCACAGAATCAGAAACTGTCGTAATCACAGAATCAGGGAATCACAGAATCAGAAACTGTCGTAATCACAGAATCAGAGGATAAGGAAATCAGAATCACAGAATAAGAAAAATCTCATAATCAGAGGACCAGAAAATCACAGAATCGGAGAATCAGAAACTATCGTAATCGCAGAATCAGGGAATCAGAATCAGAGAATCATGGAATCAGAGAATCAGGTAATCACTGAATCAGAAACTATCATAATCACAGAATCAGGGAATCACAGAATCACAGAATCAGAAACTATCGTAATCACAGAATCAGAGAATCACAGAATCAGAAACTGTCGTAATCACAGAATCAGAGGATCAGGAAATGAGAGAATCACAGAATCAGAGGATCAGGAAATCAGAATCACAGAATCAGAAAAATCTCATAATCACAGAACCAGAAAATCACAGAATCGGAGAATCAGAAAATATCTTAATCACAGAATCAGGGAATCAGAAAATCCCATAATCACAGAATCAGAGAACCACAGAATCAGAGAATCACAGAATCATAGAACCAGAGATTCAGAGGATCACAGGATCAGAGAATCATGGAATGGTTTGGGTTGGAAGGGGCCTTAAAGATCATTCAGTTCCAACCCCTCTGCCATGGGCAGAGACACCTCCCACTGGATCAGGTGGCTCAAAGCCATCATATAGGCTGGAGCACCTCTGCTACAGGGACAGGCTGAGAGAGCTGGGTTATTTCAGAGGATATAATTCTATCTAATTATAGACTCAGACCTGAGGAGCGTGGCTGTACTGCGGAGGACCCCCATCTCTGAGGGAGGGCGTTCATGGCACCAGAGGGCAGCATCAATGGTTTCTCCCACCAGCTCTCCTAACATGCTCTGCAGCAGAGATGATTTGCATTTGTACACCAATCATTCTGTACAGACTCTGGAGTGCAGTGTATGTTGCAAAGGCATGAGTATGGTTTGGGTTGGAAGGGACCTTAAGGCCTTGAACACCTGAAGGGATGGGGCATCCACAGCTTCTCTGGGCAAAGGAATGCCCTCCTAGCCCACTCACTTCACACTGGGTTGGGGACCAGGGACTGGGCTTTCCTTCATTTGTTTTACTGGAAGGTTTGAGGAGTAGGAAGACTGGTGGCTGCCAAGTAAGAAAGGGACGAGGAATGGGAGTAAGCAAGGAAGGGGTGAGAGATAATTTATGCATAAAAAATAGGATAAGAAGGAGTAAACATTTGAGAGATGGAAAGGCCACACAGGTTTCATGTCCACCTTGAGAATTAATATGGAATTTTAGAAGGGAGAAAATATGGAAAGAATAAAGAAAAAATGATCCAGGGGAAAAAGAAAAGTAAACTCAGAAAAAATAGGGTTTAATATTTATAGTTTTGCACTTTCATTGATCATAGAGACATCAAATCATTGAAGTTGGAAAAGACCTCTAAGATCATCTAGTCCAACAATCAAGCCTAGTACCGCCATGCCTACTAAACTGTGTCCCAAAGTGCCACGTGTACATACTTTTTGAATGCCTGCAGGGGTGAAGACTCCACCACTTTCCTGGGCAGCCGGTTCCAATGTTTGACCACTCTTTCAGTAAAGACATTTTTTTTCTAAAACCCAATTTAAACCTCCCCCGGTACAACTTGAGGTGATTTTCTCTCATACTATCACTTGTTACAACCCCCTTTCAGGTAGTTATATAGAGAGATAAGGTCTTGCCTCAGCATTCTCTTCTCCAGGCTAAACAATCCCCGTTCCCTTAGCCACTCCTCATAAGACTTGGGCTCCAGACCTTTCATCAGCTTCACTGGCCTCCTGTGGACACATTCTAGCAACTGTCTGTGTATGCTTCAGTATATTCCTATTTTGATTTCCTGAGAATGCTGACAAGATCACAGCTCACCCTTCTGAAATTCTCTTTCAGGTGATAGCTCATATGCAGAAAGTGTCAATCATGATTAGTCCTATGTCACAAAATGTAAAATATTCAATGTCTTTCAGTATAGCAACATTACAGCTCTTGTTTTGCACTTACACTGGTTTTCCTTCTCTTCTACCTGGTACTGGCAATGGAATTGAATTACCTGTAGATTGCTAAGCAATGTGGCTCAAAAAAATAATTACTCTTCTTTCCTCCTATTTCAAATAGTGATTGTTCTTCTGAAGCATTGTTCTGAACACATAGCATGGTTTTCTATAGCTGATTGATACTCATCAATCTTATGATGCCAAAAGGCAACTGCTTTAATTCATTTCTAAGCATATTTTTAAAGTACAACTGCTATTAACCAAAAAGGTGAGTTGTCCATATATTGCATTTCATTAATCTTAGACAGTTGCATAAATTTAACTTTCTACAGCACAGATATCATTGGGAGTTTCATGAAGATCCATTTGGGAAGAAACACATTCCTTTTTACTTTTTTATTGAACATATAGCATACGATCATATATATGATTAATTTTTTAAACCTTCAGTGGAATTGAATTTCCTGTAATCTTAAAACCTAATTTAAAATCAATAAAAATGTCCCCAACTGATAATTTTTTCTTCATTGGTTTGCATAGAAATAATGCAGAATAGCATGTCGCTTCCTGCTTCTTTTGATTATCAAACTCAGCTTAAAAAGTAAGAAATTGAAAGTATTGGAATTTGGAGTTTTTTCCTGATTTTTTTTCTCATCTGTGTTTTATGACAACTTGTTTAAAAAAAATCTAGATCTTTCCTGATGATATAGTGCTCTCTGTGAAAAGATAACCAGCCATAAAAGAAGAAACGTTATAGTTGTCTTGCCATGAAAACTGGCGAGAAATAAAAAGAAGCCAAACAAATAAGGCTATGAGAAAAGCTAAGAGGAAAATCTATGAAGTGGAAGACTGCAGAAAATAATACGTGTTTTTTTCCAGCTGCTGCAACGTTTACTCATACTGAAAAGTACCTATTCATAAAAGTAACATCTTTGAGTCTAATGGGACAGTAAAGTGAAATGATTACTCATTCTAGCTATCATAAGCATTTGGCCAAGCTAATGTAGGAAATGCACATGGATGGCTCTAAGCAAGAATACCTGTGTTGCTTTGAAAAACTTGGAAGATTCAGTGGACAAAAATCAGCAGGACTTCAACAGCAGTGGATTTTAACAGTGCTTTTCAATTCTGAACCACCAAGACCTGAAGTAGTTTAAAAGAATTGCTCCAATATTCAGGTACACAGACATAATTTACAAAATCTACCACATAAAATCCATGTGAAATAAAGGAGAGTGAGGAGTCCTAAATGTTTTGCTGGCTTATGGTCAGCCTTTCCACCAGGAGTTATTTGCTTCACCTTCTCTGAGCTCAAGGTGAGGTTGAACAACCACTATCTCCCTAGATCCTCCTTCTTTTATGTTCATACAGTGGCTCTATATTCTTCCTAGGTCACCTGCCCCTGCTCCCATATCATGTAAGCTTTGAGTTTAGTCAAGAGCAGCTTCATCATCCACACGGGCTTCCTGCCACTTCTGTTGACTTCCTGCTTTAAGATTGGGCTCTTCTTAAGCTTTTGGGTAGAGATCCTTGAAAATCAAACAGCTCTTCTGGAATCCTCTTCCAAACTATATCCCATAGGATCCTTCCACACTGACAACTGAGACCACTGATTGAGTCAAAGTCTGCTCATATGAAATTCAGGGTTGTGCTTCTGCTATTTCAGCCTAATTTTATTATCACATGGTCACTGTGGCCAAGTTCTTCCTCATCCAGAAGACCATCTCCTCTTTTCAGCTCCTTGATCACCTCTGCAAGGAAGTTATCATATCATCTTATGTCATTGTAAAGGTAGCAAAATTTGGCTTTTAACAATACTGGACAATACTATGGTCTATTCCAACATATCTAGACAGCTCTGAAATGGACAACATTGTTCTGAATGTTTTCCTTAGTCCAACAGCTATGTTACTATTTTATGGGTAGTAAAACTCAGGAAGAACATAGATTAAGCAGAGCTAAACAGATAATCAACAAAAGGAAAAGAAATCTTTTGCTTGAAGTGAAAGACCATACGCTGTTTCACTTGGAAGCAGGGAGGAGAGGAATGAAAGCAGCTGGGTCGTTGGTTATGGTTGTCTTTCAAAGCTCCTCTCAGCATGGCACAGCTGTGTGCAATGCTATACACAGGATGGCACTGGCAGAGACAATCTGTCCATTACTATTTTATTTTAATTTAATCCTGAACACTGGTATGTTTCAGCATATTGTCACTATTAGTGTGTAGCAATGTTGTCTATCTTTGTTATGCCGTTTAAGTGAACCGTCTGCATAATTCTCCCGCAGATGACTTTCCTAAACAGTTCATGCTACAGTATTCCATGTTGCAATCAGGTTTAATGCTGCCAAGAGTCTCTGTAAGGAATGAAGGAAAATCTAGAAACAGATACTGGATTAAATCTTGTGAAACTGATAACAAGAAGGGGGGCCTTTTGGATTTACTCTTTGGCACTGACAATTTCCTGTGAAACTCCAAGTGTAGCACCTGATCAGTGACATTAGAATGGCAGAGACTAAAGTTTCATGCCAAAGATTAAAGTTTCTGAGGTCAGGCAGAGAAGAGATTATAATTGAGAGTTATCAAGGAAATCATAAGGCGTATCATATAAAATTGGTAGAAGCAGTACTTGAGCATTGCTGCATTATCATGGGCATACAAATGAGTAAGAATAAATCTTCGCAGCCACTGCATTAGGATTAGAGGGTGCGAGAGTTCATTACTCCTAGAAGCATTTGTATGTTTCTTTAAGTACTGCCAATATGTTATTATATAAAAGCAGAATGTGGCCTAAGCCGGGAAATTCTACTGATTCCTTTATGTATTGTAGTCTGAAATGTTAAATAATACAGAACGCGATTTTCTTTCTAGATGCAATAGCAATTGCCTTTATAACATCTTTGGTTGACCAAGTACCACAGGGAAGGGGAGTCACAAGAAAGCTGGGGAGGGACTTTTTACAAAGGCACATAGTGTCTGATCTAGTGGGACATATCTCTTCCCTGGCAGAGGGATTTAAACTGCATGATCTTTAAGGTCCCTTCCAACCCAAACCATTCTATGATTATATATTATACAAAATCCTAAGCTGGAACTAATTATGGCCTTCAGGAATTACAAGAATGCAATTATTCCTTGAAGAAGGTGGCATATACAGCAAAAGGCTCAGGTATATTTTGTTAATATTATTTTAAAATAATTTACGTGCAATTCAATCTCCTCTGCTTTAAAAATTGTTAAGAAAAAGATATATTCAGGAATTTTACAAATATTATTTTAATATTGTCAAGCTTATCAAGGACTTCTTCCTTCTGGCCACAATTGTGGAGCCATAGCTGTAAGACTTCTTTCTTTCTGATAGCATTTCTACAGTTTACAACTTAATTTTGCAATTGCCTTTCCCAACAGATTTGTTGCAGACATTTTCAGTGATATAAAACATTCATTTGTAGTCCTGAATATTTTTATAACATCGGACCTTTACAATAGCCATGCTTTATTATTTAGTATTATTTATATAACGGTATTGATATACATAGCACTCTCCAGGCCTAGGAATAGTCTGTGCCTAAAATGTAGCAATAATTTTCATGCACTGCTTCAGGACCTCAATATAGCAAATTCTGCACATCGGGTTAATTGTGTTTTCAGTCTCCACTTCCTTTTACTGAATAAGTATTAGCTACAGGAGAAGTGGACCTGCTCTAATGCTGAAGGATACTGCAGAGAAAGCAAGGGTTAATTTTCTTTCAAAGAGTGGAAGATGATAGTTTTTGACAGGTACTGTCAATTTCAAGTTTTTTGCAATAAAATGGGAAGTGTGTGCTGCATTTTACATCTCCTAAATAGATTACCCAACACAGACAGCACATGCACTTGTCAAAGCTGATGGCATTCTTTCTGCTGAGCCTGACAAATTCCAGTCCTAAATCTAAACAAGAATAAATCTTGACCAGGTGTTGACATTTCCGCTTCCTTCTGGGGCTCCCTCTCCAGGGAGCAGGGAAATTTCTTTTCTTCAGCATCCTGAGTTGTAACAATTAATGCTATCAACCCTGTGTAATGCACTGTCCTCACAACAGAGCAATCTTCCCCATGAAAGATTTTCTGAGAAGTGCACAAAACTAAAAATGATATGGCTTTCATTAATATTAATGTTTTGTGGGTTCAGTCTATGGTGAGCTCAGATATTTTGCCTACCATAAGCATGATTTAGATTAAGTATTTTAAACATCTAACTGAGCATTAGTGTGTTGTGCAGCTTAAGGTTTTCCATTTGCAACTAATTGTACAGCAAGCTAGAATATTCATCTAGAAAAACCTTGGTAAGGTAAAATGCATCTTTAAAGTTTCAATTTGCCCTCATGGTATAAAAACACTATATGCAGTGCTTCTGGGTCTATTTACCATTCCTTACTATTGCCTTAAAATGCAGGGATATATTCCCAGTGATCAGTTACACAAGGATCACAGGTCAGCAGGAGAGCACTTGGGGAGCAGCACAAAGGAATTCCACACACTCCAGACAGCAAGTCACAGCTTCATTGAGGACCCATCTTAAGTGCCTCTATACAAATGCAAGCAGCATGGGGAATAAACAAGAAGAGTTGGAGAGGTGCATCTGCAGGATTTATTGGCATCAGAGGACATGGTGGGATGGTGTCTGTGACTGAAGTGTTGGAATGGTAGTATATAGTCTCCTTAGGAAGGACAGGCAGGGGAGACGAGAAATTCTTCTCTGTGAGGGTGGTGAGGCACTGGAACAGCTTGCCCAGAGAGAAGTCATGGATGCCCCATCTCTGGAAGACTTCAGGGCCAGGTTGGATAGGTCTTTGTCATAATTTAGCCCCAATCCCCAGCTTGCTAAATGTTAGCAGTTGTGACCTCAAAGACCCACCCAAGGAAAGGGAGAGAGACTTGTGAGCTGGAAACCAAAATTATAACAACTTTAGCAACAACAACAATAACAAACAATAATAATAAATATTAATAGGAAAAAAATAAAATCATAGAATCATAGAACAACCAGGTTGGAAGGGACCCATCGGATCTTCTAGTCCAACCATTCCTGTCTAACACTAAACTAAGTCCCTCAAGACCTCATCCACCTGTGCCTTAAACACCTCCAGGGAAGGTGAATCAACCACCTCCCTGGGCAGCCTATTCCAATGCCCAATGACCCTTTCTGTGAAAAACTTCCTCCTAATCTCCAGCCTAAATCTCCCCCGGCGGAGCTTGAGGCCATTCCCTCTTGTCCTGTCCCCTGTCACTTGAGAGAAGAGGCCAGCTCCCTCCTCTCCACAACCTCCCTTCAGGTAGTTGTAGAGAGTAATGAGGTCTCCTCTCAGCCTCCTCTTCTCCAGGCTAAACAACCCCAGCTCTCTCAGCCGCTCCTCAGAGGGTCTGTTCTCCAGCCCCTTCACCAGCCTCGTCGCTCTTCTCTGGACTTCCTCCAGAGCCTCAATATCCTTCTTGTGCTGAGGGACCCAGAACTGGACACGATATTCAAGGAGCGGCCTCATCAGTGCTGAGTACAGAGGGAGAAAAACCTCCCTGGACCTGCTGGTCACACCATTTCTGATACAAGCCAGGATGCTGTTGGCCTTCTTGGCCACTTGGGCACACTGCTGGCTCATGTTCAGTCGACTGTCGACCAACACCCCCAGGTCCCTCTCCTCCTGGCAGTTTTCCAGTCAGGCTTCTCCCAGTCTGTAGCTCTGCATAGGGTTGTTGTGCCCCAAGTGCAGGACCCGGCATTTGGCTGTGTTAAACCTCATGCCATTGGACACTGCCCAGCGGTCCAACCTGTTTAGGTCCCTTTGCAGAGCCTCCCTACCCTCCACAGATCGACACTTGCACACAGCTTTGTGTCATCTGCAAACTTGCTAAGGGTACCCTCAATGCCTTCATCCAGGTCATTGATGAAGACATTGAACAGGGCTGGACCTAGCACTGAGCCCTGGGGAACCCCATGGTTCCCCAAATATATGAAATTAACCCCCTTTGATGACTATACATCACCTCTGCTGCTGCAGAGCTGGCACAGGAAAGGTCCTGAACTGGAATCAGCAGCATATGGGGAAGGGTGGATTCAGGAACTGGATTCAGGAATGTTCAGATCTAAGGTTAGGGCAAAATGACAGACAAAATCTGTATTAGATGCCAGTCATTGAAGAAGAGAAGTTGACCTCCCCAGTTTTATACCAAGTATGATGGTTATGGAATGGAATGTTCTGTTGGTCAGTTTTGAGTCACCTGGCCTGTTTTCCTCCCTGCAGGTGTGACCATTTTTTTTGCCCCTTGGACTTACAACATTTCACCAGCTCAGGATGTCCTTGGCTTCCATAGAAACAAATACAAATAATGGCCTTACTATATCCCAATGCCCTATTATGTGATAATAGTCATAAGTTTTAAGCATTGCCACTTCTGGAGGAAGATACTGTCTGAAAATGCAGGTAACTTTCAAAAAATGAAGTTACTTAAATGATGCTTAGCTAAAAATTTAGAAAATCAATTATGCTTTAGCTCAAAACAGAACAGGCTTTGAGCAGCCTGGTCTAGTGGAAGTTGACCCTGCCCATGGTAGAGGCGGGTGAAACTAGACAATACTTAAGGTCCATATGAACCCAAACTGTTCTATTATTCCATGATTTTATTATATGTACTGTAGTGTATTCTGCTGCATGTCTTACCTACTTAGCTACAAAATCTAGAGAAAAAGCTTCACATGTGAGCCCTCAAGCATCATACTTAGCTGTAGGACTAAGTATTTTAGCTGACAGCAAAGGAAAAGGCAGTCTACCAGCAGTCATGGCCTTCTGATAAGATTTGTTGGCTCCTGGGAAAAATAAAGAGTGGGCTGTAGAAAATCTAGCTTGTCCTGGCTGTTTTTCTCAAAAGTCTCCTGCAGTTTGATGCTTTTCTTAAGGCTTTAGGCTTCTAGTCTCCTTGGATTAAGTGAAAATCTTTGCTTTTAATGGAAAGTATCAGGGGTTGTGGAGAAAACTTAAAATGCACAAACCAGCAGCAAAATAATGAAGAATAAACAGAGGTTTTCAGAGAAGGAGATGTAGGGGACATGGCATTCGTTTAAATACTTAATATTCTTTCTCTTTTTAAATGCTTGTCTTTTTTGTAGAAAAGAGTTTTATCCCTTCTGAAGTTCCCAAAGAAAGAATGAGGTGGCTGACTAGGATTTTAAGTATCTCTTATAGTGAGAAAGGATCTCACATATCTCTGATTTTTTGGTATAGTTCATGGTGCAGCTGAGTTGGAAATAAAGGTTCAATATAGATTGTTCCTCTACAGAAGTTGTTTCATTATAGTGCCTTCAAGAAAAACACAAGTGAGGGAGGGGATATGGTGGTTCTTAATATTTTACATGTGCACTGAAGGATTTTCCCAAAGTAAAAGAAAGACCATATTCTATCAAGGACTTTCCTCCCACATAGTAATAATATTAAGAAAAAAATCATTGTAGCCGAAGGCAATAGAGCTTTACAGATGAAAAAAAACTTTACTTTGACAGATGGATTTTCTCACCCTTTTTTCTTTTTTCCCTGTCCCACTGGCAGGGAGGGAGCACTAACTGTGTGGATGCTTGCCTGCTAGCAAGGGCCAATGCACCACAGCAGCTGACCCAGTTAGGTATGTAAGACAACTGTAAACTTAAACCAGTAGATAGAAAAGACAGCTAATATTTGATAGGCCTAGAAAAATGTAAGTTGAGATTTGGTGGGGATTTTCATGCTTCAGGAGGCTGAATATATTGGCACTCTGATACTTGGGAAGCACAGATGCTTTAGCATGTATTTAGCATCTACAGTGCTAAATAAAATGGGACTGGAGACTAATCCTTTGTCCAAAATTCAGCTAACACAGACTTGTTTTTATGTATACTGCCTACGACTAGCCTTTACTAGGCTAGGAGAACCTAAGCAGCTAGAAGGAACCTAGTGGAAGAAATATGCATGTTCTTCCTACGTAGCAGTCAAGCTCCTGAGACAGGTGCCGTTGCTGCGACCCTAAAATTGAATTGTTATTTTTGGGAATATCTCAGCTCAATGTGTCCAAAATACGAGTGATGTGTTTCAGCCCATCAGATGTTGTACTATAGTAGCATGAAACTGAAGTTCTGCTGAATGACTGTGGAGTATGAAACAGAGGTACATTCATAGAATCATTTAGGTTGGAAAAGACCTTTGAGATCATGGAGTCCAGTGCTTAACCTAGCACTACCAAGCCACTGCTAAGCACCACATCTACGTGTCTTAAATACCTCCAGGGATAGTGACTCAGCCACTTCTGTGGGCAGCCTGTTCCAGCGCTTGATAACCTATTTGGTGAAGAAATTGTTCCTAATATACAACCTAAACCTCCCTGGTTGCAATTTCAGACCATTTTCTTTTCTTCTATTGCTTATTACTTGGGAGAAGAGACTGACTTTTGCCTCACTACAGCCTCCTTTCAGGTAGTTGTAGAGAGCAATAAAATCTCCCCTCAGACTCTGCTTTTCCAGACTAAACAACCCCAGTTTCCTCAGCCATGCCTCATAAAACTTGTGCTCCAGACCCCTCCACCAGCTACATTGCTCTTGTTTGGACACACTCCAGCATCTCAGTGTCTTTCCTGAGGTAAGAAGCCCCAAATTAAAGATATTATTCAGGTTGTGTATTGAATGTGTTTGAGATGCAGAGATTGCTGGGGTGGTGTTGGTGGGTTGTTTATAGTGGAGAAAACTAAGCCTGGTGCAGTTGTATCTATAGTGACTTTCTAGGGTTCATATCTGGCATGACCAGCCTCAGGGACAGGCCTGGATGTTGTTCTGGAGAAAGTTAGTTTGGATTGTCCACAACACAGATAAGAAATAAAAAAGCATTGAAGTGATATATGCAATTTAGCTTCTAGTGCTCAGATACATTTTATATTCCTCTTTCTTAAGCAATATAGATGTAAACTACTTTGATTCTTTGGTTACTGTTTGAAGCCACAACTTTCTGAATTTCAATGGGAAACAAGTACTAGATCTGAATTGTACATAACAATATGGTATTGAAGATAGAACAGGAGCGGCCACATTACTTATAATCAATTTTTTAATTAAATTTGGGTTATTAAGACATCAATATTCACAAGTTAAGAAGAATACAGATGTCAAAGCTGGATTTGTACCAAATAAGGTGCCTGTAGGCACAGCTGTTATCCCACAAATCTTTGCAGTCCTCAGACAAGACTTCACTATCATTTTGCACTGCTCTGCATTCTCTGTGCCTCATGTATTTACCCCACAGTCCTACGTAAGGGACTAAGCTTGATGATTATGCACTCTGTGCATTATATATACATATGTATGTGTGTGTATATATATATTTGTGAAGATTAGGGGAAACTTGGGTTAAAAGGTCTTCCTTGGAGCCTGCATTTAGCTGTGCATGACATCATTCATAGCAGGACAGGAAGCCTTGAGCCTTATGGCCTGCCTGAACACCTTTTTCGACAACTTAGGGGACGATTCAGTTTATCAAATGCCATGCCTTTGATTTCTGGTAAGATCCCAGTCACTATCAGGACAAAATGTCTGTATTCCCTGCAGAGACCAGAGATAAAGAATAAGCCCACAACAGTAGTCTGAGAGTTTGAGGCCCTTTGCTCTTTTATCAGGTCCTGAAGGCATCTGGTAGAGGAAATGCTCTCTCCCAGACCAACTTGGAACACCCATAAACAAGAAACCTGTCCATGTTGGCTGTTTGCAACGTCAGAAATTGCCTTGAAGCTATGACCCAGAAATGTCTTATATACTATATGTATTCCTTTGCCTGCAGAATCTGGATTTAATAACAGGGGTCAAAGAAGGCTATAGTCTGGTCTGACCTCCTGGACAGTTTCCCAACCAAGATAGAAGCTGTGTGAGCAATTGCTCTGATTAATAGCATAGGCAGCTAAAAGACAACTGGTATCCCCTGGCTGATCCAGCTCTTTAGAAAATGTCTTGGAGACCAATTCTTCGACCAAGAAACCAAAAAGAGAAACTACTGCAGTCCTGGGATGTTGTTTGCATACATGCCAATGAAGGTCAGTCATGTAATTCTTCCAAGAGAAATTTGGATTAGAGGGATCAGACCTTGGCAGAAGGTAGGGAGGAGACCTCTGCGTGGCTTTTACTACCTGTGTCCAAGAACTAACCATAGTTGACACTCCCACAGTGTTCCTGTGTGCTTGTAGACCAGGCGAGACCTATCATGGGGATGCCCCCTCCCTGTTCAAGGCCAGGTTGGATGAAGCTTAGAGCAGCCTGGTCTAGTGGAAGGTGTTCCTGTCCATGGCAGGGGCAGTGGAACTAAGTGATCTTTAAGGTCTTTTCCAACCCAGAGCATTCTATGATTCTATGATTCTATGATCCTGGCCCATAGCTGACAGTTCTGTGAGGGATGCAAGGTACTATCCACCAACTCATCCCTTTGCAACACACAGCCACTGCACTCCAGAGTCTGTACAGAATGATTTGTGTACAAATGCAAATCATCTCTGCTGCAGAGCATGTTAGGAGAGTGAGAAACCATTGATGCTGTATTCATTGAGCAGCCCTAGGAGATATGTGCTATTGGATGTGGCAGTTCGGGAAGGTGTGCTGCTGGTGACAGTATTCTATAGAGCACCCTAGGGAGCATTGTGAACACCAGGCAGCCCGTGGCTCTACATGTTGCATTTTATCTTGCTACTCTCCCAGCACCTTTGGGATGTGCTGTAAGACCCAGACAGTCCACCAGTTGGATAACTTGGCTACAAAAGCATCCCTTCAGCAATGTGTCTTTAGCACAGTTTAGCAGCTGAGGGCAAAAAATTACAGAATCTGCAGGTGTGGAGATGGATTTCCATAGCTCTACTGCATAAAGCTTTAGTAGCATTACTAATTCTTTATATATATATATTAGGAGCTGTAAAACTTTTTTGTTTTTCTTGTAAAACTTTTTTTTGCTAGTTTTCCCAGCCCTGCAAATGCCACAGTACCTCATTTGATAGATACAGGACCATAGATCAGATGTTTGGTATGTTCACTGAAGGTAATACATGGTTTTGTTTAAGAACATATATTTGTCCTCTATTCATCAGGTAGAATCAGGAAAAGTCAAAGTAAAAAAAAAATTCTGATTGAACAGAACTGAAAGGCAGAATTGTAATTGTGTAGGACCATTGCCTTAGGATTTTATGAGCATTAGATTTTAGTTTCACTTTCATCTTTCTTTGTACACTCCTGCAAAATATAAACCAGTCAAATCCTTAGAGTTATTCCCCTGTCTTAAAGGCAAATAGTTCAGACAAACCTCACTGTGCTTATGCTGAAGTGGTTTATTCCACAACCACACAAACTGTTGTGGACTGCTTTATTAGTATAGATTGGCTTTGTTGTCACTCCATGACTCCACTCTGACTCCACCGCGATGACTGAACTGAGTTTCAACTGGAGGATGACTTGGAAACCTCTACATGCATTTGCATATCTTACAGCCGAGAGTCCAGCCAGGGGTGGGACTTACAGGGAACTGAAACCAATTTTTAAGAACTGCGAAATTTTGAGTCTTTCTCCAACCTTAGCTGAAGTACTCCTTTCTGACAAGGCAAAGTATTGTTGGAGTGATGTCTGGGGTCAGCGAATGGAGAGAAGGCAGCAGGAACAGGAGGGCTGCTGCCTCCAGTGCCCCATTTTCCTCTCTGGGCAGTAATAGAGAAGAGGTTGAAAACCCTCAGAAAATGACAGCATTTGAAGAGGAACGAAGTGGCCATGCATCAGTCTACCAACAACAGCAAAAGCAGTAGTAAGTATAAATGAGCGTGGTTGAGATGGTGGTGTATATATCAGATGCCTGTTCTCCACCTTACTTGAGGCAAGCAGGCAGAAATCAGCAGAATTCCAAAGGCAGAAATACTTTATTATAGAGAGCCTGTGAATGGGTCTCTCGGTGCACAAGCAGCTTGTCTTTGTGCACTCAGAGTCACTTGCAGGTCAACCTGAATCCTACCTATGAATGATGCTTCCTACCCAGGACTTAAGTTGTTCTGGTGTGCTTCATGACGGCATGGTTTTCACCTTATGCAACAGCAGTGGCTAGTTCTGTACTTTTCATACTACTTTACACAGTGTTGGTCTCTTGGTGCACTTTTTCAAAGTGAAATCTCACATCTGGTTCTAGCTGCCTGTTTTCTGTCTCTTAATATTTTGTCCTAGAAAGTCTAAAAATACTTCCTTTGGCTTAAAAGATAGATACAGGCTGTGTTCCATAACTGATCTGGATGCAGCCCAGGAAATGGAACAGCTTCCAACAATTTCATGCTGACAAAAGTAAAGACAAAGCTTCAGCCCTCAATTTTATTTTAGGCTTTATTGAGATCTGTGTTCGGTCTGTCTCTGGCTTTCCAGTGACAATTCTTAGACACTTTGTACAAATAAGGTCTAGCTTGCAGGTACAATACAGAATAGAAATTGACAGTAGTGTGTGTGTTTTATGGACTTGTGCTTAATACATATATACTTAGCTGACCAAAGTGAATTGTTTACTGTCTTTTCCCCTAAATGTGCTTTTTCTGAGCTGTTAGTAGCAGTGCATATAATGCTGTTATTACTATGTGCAGTCCTGAGGTTGCTGTCTTCCCCCTCACCCCCCTCGCTATTCCAAAGTGCAGCTGACAGGAACTGAAGGCTCTTCCAGTTTCGTTTCTCTTCTTTCTGGATGCAGAAGTTGGAGCCACGCTGTGAAAGAGGTGGCAGGCTGCTGATAGCAAGCAGTCATCATCAGCTTGCCATTGTAACCCATGAATGCTTGCTTACTAGGTAGTAATGATACAAGGACTATTAAGAGCTGGGTTGATTTGAAATCCATCAGCACTTTAATTACTCAGTTTCAGGGGATCAGACAGCCACTCCTCAGTTACACTCTATGTTTTTCTGCCACTTCCAAACATTGAAAGACCCTCTGTCTTGCTGGTTCTCACACTGGCATATATCCATGGTACCATGAGAGCAACCCTAGTTAGCTTATAGATTTATGTGCCTTTTTTGCCTTTCTTTTTTTTTGGGGGGGGACTGGGGGGGAGTGGGGGGTGGAGGGGTGGAACAGGAAGGAAATAGTGGGAATTTTTGCATTGGTATAACTGTCTTTGCTTGGATTTAGTCTGCAATCCTACACCCCTGGTATATATTAGGTAAATATTAATCGGTTGTTTTACCTGAGCTCCCTGCAGAATATAAGGTTAGGGCAAATATATTCACACAGATCTGACCAGATGATGAGATCGTCCCCTAAAACTGGGTAAGTTTTTGAAGAGCAATTAGTTAAAGGCTTGTTTCTTTTTTTTCATATTTATATGATGCTTGGAGAAAGAAATCTGTTGCGCATCTACTGCAAGGACTCTTGTGATTAATATATTTTGTCATGTAATAATGAAAGCTTCTCTCTGGGACTTCATAAAGCTGTAACAAAGAATTAATTCCTAAACTTGGAGTGTACAAATTAAAGTCTGCATTAGTATGTAGTTAGTGAGAAGGATGGATGAGGGGAAGGTAGATTCAAACAGAAACCATGCAATATGTGTGGTAAACAAATACTCAAAAAAAGGAGTGAACAAGACTGGGTATTCCTCCCTTCCCTGGAGGCAGGGCTGCTAGCAGTCAGTTTGGAGGAGAAGAAGCCATGTAAACTGTGATTTCTTTAACTAACCCAGATTGAAGTTGTAGAAAGTATCTGAAATCCAGAAGCAGACAAGGGGATATCTTCATTCTTAAAACAAAACTTAACTGTTACATTGACTGTTATATCTGTGTTTTGTTATCTCAAGCTACATTTCAAGAAATATCTCAGTTTAAAATGTCATTTAGCAGTGATAAAGCTGACTTAGACTTCTAGCCATCAATCCTTTTGAACATGATTTTAGAACTAAAATCATGGGATGCCCTCAGTATAGTCCAGGTTTTCAGGCTCTGGGATAACCAAGGGCTGAGCAAAGCATCTGGAGAGCTAAAGTCATAGGTTGTCAGTTGAATGAAAAATGTAAAGACTAACATTAATCAAGAAGCCTTTCAGGAATATGTGTAGCAGTGTGAAAATGAGTGGCCTAAATAAGATGCCTCTGTGCCAAGAAGTAGCTCTATTTCAACTTGTGTGCTGCTTGCTGTTTTCTAGAAACATCCAGAATATGGCTTTGCTGCCAGCAAAGCAGGAGTTGGAGTCTCTGTTGATGCCTCTTTGTATGTGTGTGAGTTGCTTCTACACAAACTCTCAGTCTCCAGCTGTGTTGCAGAATAACTGAGAGTGGAAAAATGCCTTAGCAGCATCTTAAGGTGGGATCAGATGACCTTTCATGTCATGACTGGACACGTGAAACGTGTGGGAGATGGCATGTTGTAGACTCGTCCACTGGTTTGTATTCAAACTTGGTTTTCTGAAAAAGTACAAGGCAGGCAACTGATATTAGAGGTAATTTTTCTCTTGCTTTGGAAAAGTCCTTATATGATATGCCAAGGCTGAGAAGTGATAATAAAATGGCCCTAATTAAGTTAAGAAAAATACTTGTTCAAATGTAAAACTGAAATGAAACTCTGTACATCCCCCTCCAGTTCTATATAAGATGTGGTTTCAGGCTACGGAGAAAGAATCACCAGGATGACAAGTGCTTGAAACTGCTTATAATAATAAGCTTGCATTTAAGTTACTTCACTTTGCCTGCTAAGTGCCATGAAATTAACTGGTAGAAAGTGAATTCCCAAATTGCCCCTGTTCATATCTATTCAGAAACAAAAGTCTATACAGAAGAAAAGTAGGAGGGAAATGTGGAAATTAGAGGCTGAAGTATAGCTAGTGTCTGGGGAAAAAAAAAAAAGCTGCCTCAAGGTAGAAGTCTGTCCTTGACACCTTTAAAGCTGGAAAGAATAATATTGGTTCTGGTAAAACCCATTTAAAAAAATGAAATCCAAAATAATAAAACGTGAAGGGGTGTTGTCACACAGCTGGTAACAGGCCCTCATAATTACATACGAGGAGAGTGAAGTTACTGGAATGGTTGACTCACAAAGTTGTATTCTTTGACTGCAGGAGTCAAATCCATCAGGGCTTTCATTCCTTCCTTTTCCAATCTTTATCCTGAATTTAAAAAAAATATATGTATATAGTGTTGTAAGACCTCTCAATCTTTTACTGATAAACTATAGTTAGCAGTTCTTCTGAAAATTTTATTTTCCTTTACTATCTAAAGTTTCTTTTCACAAGCACCAAATTAGTGTGCAAAACTGGAGGTGGATGCATAACAAAATGCTTGTTTTGCTCACTGCCCTGCCACTGGTGGAAGTGCTAGAAGGGTAATTTGAATTATGGACAACCTGATTAGAGTTGAGGTCTGCATTTGCTGCAAAGGAGAGATCTCTCGGCTCTGTATTTTTCAGGCTGATTGATGGGCTAATCTCTACAGCCCAGTGGGGTGATTCAGAGATACGTGGCTTCAACGTGATCAGTAACCAGCCTTATCTCCAGCCATGTGTTTGGTGACTGAGTCCATATAAAAGGATAACTACACAGTGAGATTTGTTAGTCTGGGTGATATGGGTTGCTGTATTCCTCATGTGTGTGGGAGGGATGGAAGTCCTTCTGGCTCCTGTATTAGAAGGCTTTTTCTGAAGGGCTTGGTTTGCATAAGCTTCAACATGTTCCTTTGATGCATAGCTTGATGAGGAGCTGTGGTGAGTTGATGAATAAGGAACATATGGAGTGATACTGTGTTTGGTCAGAAGCAATAAAAGAACAACAAATACTGTGGTGCAGAGGCAGAGAAGGAAATATGCTGTTGAAAGCAAAGTGGGGGAAGAAGAGATGAACGTACTATTAGTTTAGGTCTTAATCTTCATGTGATACATTGTCTGACCTGCCGAGCTCTCTGGGCATGCTGGCAAGCATGACTTGCAACACACAGATGCCTCTGCACTGAGCCCATAGGTGTTGCCAAGCCCAGTGCCTGGCCTGCCTATGTCTCGATGCTCTGCCCTCCTCAGGGCTAGTGGTTACCAGGTGCTCCAGCTGGCTCTGGCGCGCTTGCTGCATCCCTGGCACTGTGCTGCACTGAGGAAACTGAGCTGCTTTGGGACCCAGGGACAGCACACAAACGTGGCTGCATTTGCATTCATGGACTTTATTTGGTCTGATGTTAGTCTGCCACATTGCCACTTTGAACTCTCTGCCATTGATGTAATCTGCCACAAACACCTACTGAGTAATGGTTAGTGTTTTCAGGGAAGAGAGAAAGCTGTGCTGTGAGCCAGACGTGGGCTGAGAGCTATACCTTGGCTTCCTGATTTGATCTATCACTGTGACAATTTCCAT
The DNA here is from genome assembly GCA_033558105.1 of Coccyzus lansbergi. Taxonomy (NCBI): domain Eukaryota; kingdom Metazoa; phylum Chordata; class Aves; order Cuculiformes; family Coccyzidae; genus Coccyzus; species Coccyzus lansbergi. The sequence continues at coordinate 753,283 of JAUMJK010000869.1, forward strand.
GGAGCTTTAGAGAGTTGTTGGGATGGTCTTCCTGTGCTGACATATTTACTGCACCAAATGAGGTGGAGGCTGAAGTACCTACCATTTTTTCCACTGTATTATTGTGTGCCGAACCCAACCCAAGCTGCTGAATCTGACTCCCATCATAACTCTAGGAAATTCAGGTCTGAGTTTGTTTTACTCTTTGGACAAAATTCTAACTTCAAGAATTTCTCTGAGCTTGTGGGTTCTGGAGAATTGGGATCTGGGTGCCAAGAGCAGATCTGCAGGCTTGTTGCTTGTCTCCATGTAAGTTAACTTCTGCAGGATTTAACTCCTTGTTTTATCCTGAAGCCTCACTATGGCAAAAATGTTGGCTATTTTTATGAAAGCTTTAGCTAAGCAGAGAGACAAGATACAGAACTGAGTTATCCTGGCTTAATAAGCTTTCAGCCATCAGTTGAAATGTGGTTATTAAGTGCACTCTTAGCCTGTGGCAGACACAGGACAAAATCCAAGAATGTAGACTTCTGATGATAAACTTTTTCTGCTAATGCAGTTTATTTTCTCCCTCTCGTTAAGAGCACACACACAGCTAGGAGAATCAGACAGTATAATGTTAAACCTCAGTAATTTACTTTTGTCTGAGCTGTAAACTGGTAAGGTGCTGCCACCGATAAAGATGGAAAAGCAGAGCCCCAAGCCTGCACACAAAGTTTGTACTCTCTCCCAGAGCTCTGATTATGGCACAGCCAGGACACAGAGCATGTTGCTCAGCTGAGGTCTAGGACAGTGTCTGTCGGTTATCATTAGCATCTAGCCATGTGTGCATTGCAAAATAGGAATATCTCAGGACAGTTGTCTGCTCACTGGGATTTGGCATCTTGTAGCCCTCTGATCTGGCAGCTTCCCTGGCGCTTCACAGCATATGGCCGCTCCATCAGTCCTGGGAGCCTTGGAGAAAACAGTACTAGGGTGACATGGACTTGACCACTTTTAAAACACTTCTTGATAACTGAATGGAAAGTTTTGCTCAGCATATCTTCAAAGGTGACTCAGCAATTGTCTTTGGCATTTAGCTCCTTTTACTCTTTTGTATTCAGTCTTAACATATTACTGAATGCAGTATTTGACCTATGTCTTCCCTTTTATAAATGAAGCATATATATTAAGCACAAATATGAAGCAAAGGGAGGAAAATATGTTCATATGTAGATAGTTGTGCTGAATCCCTTGAGTTCTTCCTCCACACTGAACCTACCTGTTTCTTTTTCCCAAGCTTTAGTCACTTGTGTTGCTCTCCAACTACATTCCCCTTGGTTTCTGTCTCTTACAGAGACAGTGTTGCCCAATAGAGTGAAATATTTAGCTTTCAGCTCTGTGGCATTCATGTACCAATGCACTTGCAGTATAAAACACAGTGGAACTGGAAATAGTTTATAACAGCCATTACTTTTGTAACTCTTTAAACTATTTCACACTTCATTTGGAAGGTTCCCCAGTGGTTGAATGCTGGAGCAGGCTTGGGTAAAGGCACAGATTTGCAAAAAACATCATTGGTGAAGGGCAGTTCTTATGTGTTTAATTGGTTTTAGAAATAAACTATTTTATAAAAAACAAAAGGAAAGTAGAACAGAGTTGTCTATGGTCTATACTCTGAAAGCACTGGAAACATGTCCTTGGGCAGTGCTAGTTAGGTGAGCAGCTACAGACAGGCTTAAGAATTTAAGATTGTAGCATGGTGTTCTCTGTGTTGCTGATCACTCAAAGGGTACTTTATTTTTGCAAGGTTTCTTTATGACTGTATTGCCTGTTTCTCCTGATTGAAATGTTTCTGTATCTATTTATATGTTGCTATATAGATATTTATCTTCCCACTACTGCCATATTTGATGTCTATCTGTTTGAAAATCATATGAGGTTGCTTTTTTGTTTTATTTCAAAACCAATACATTCTCTTATTGGGTTATGTCTTTATTATTCTTATTAATATCTGTCCAGTCTGTGTAATTAGTCAGTGTATTCCCATTCTCTGTGGAGAAAACAAACCAAAAGAAGTCTCATCAATACTAATGTTATCTATAAAAGTAGAAGATTATTTGTTTCTCTATTTTGAAAAGCTATAACCTGGGTAAGATATTCTCCCTCCTCCAGTGATTTCTGTAATTTTATTTATAAAATAACCTTACCTCAAAGATAGGCTTAAGTCACATAACAATAAGAATTATTATTAAGGAAACTGAAAAGTTAAATTCTTTATAATCTTTTCTGTCTCTGGATTTTGAAGCACCTTGTATATTGGTATAAAGTACAAAAAGCCTACCCGTCACTGATAGCTTCAAATCTTCACATTTCCTTAATTGCTACCCAGGTAAGCAGGATAATATGTTCCAGACTTATAGCTACTATGGCATCTCAGAAACTGACTGGAATATTAAATTCACAGGCTGTGGTGGGTTTTATTGGGTCAGAGGTTTTCATAGAATCATAGAATCATAGAACAACCAGGTTGGAAGGGACCCATCGGATCTTCTAGTCCAACCATTCCTATCTAACACTAAACCAAGTCCCTCAAGACCTCATCCACCCATGCCTTAAACACCTCCAGGACAGGTGAATCAACCACCTCCCTGGGCAGCCTATTCCAATGCCCGATGACCCTTTCCATGAAAAACTTCCTCCTAATCTCCAGCCTAAATCTCCCCTGGCGGAGCTTGAGGCCATTCCCTCTTGTCCTGTCCCCTGTCACTTGGGAGAAGAGGCCAGTTCCCTCCTCTCTACAACCTCCTTTCAGGGAGTCGTAGAAAGTAATGAGGTCTCCTCTCAGCCTCCTCTTCTCCAGGCTAAACAACCCCAGCTCTCTCAGCCACTCCTCATAGGGCCTGTTCTCCAGCCCCTTCACCTTGTTTTGTATGAACAAGGAAATGACGTGCAATATCCTGCAAAGTGGCTAAAGCAAGTTCAAAGCTGGTGGTGGGGTTTTGCCTTAACTTTCCTTCAAAAAAAAGGCAACAGCTCTCAGGCAACAGCTCATCTAGCTTCTCTCCTGCTATGAGTTTGAAAGGCAACAACCAGCTCATACGCCAACTTTCACCCACCACACAAGAAGTTTACCATGGGCTCACTCTTCTTTCCCCTAGTCCCAATACTCAAAGCTGAACTCTTATACATCTGTCTTTCCAGAGACCAAGGTAAACACTGTAAAATGGTTAAAATGGTGACCATTACCGAGTTTCCTTTTTTTTCTCCCCTGCAACTTAAACTAAAACAGAGCATGTAGAACAAGCACCAGATAAAAGACAATCAAAGTTGGCTACTCTTCTGCCTTTCTCTCCCCCACGGGAGGCTTGACATCCTCTTTTTCTTTTAACTTGCCTTTATTATAGTCACTTGTAAAGGAAATTGGCCTTTAAGTTAGCACTCTTAACCACTATGACTCTTATACAGCTCTTTGGAACACAGAGCTGAGCTTTGCTAAGTATGGAGTCACCTCTACCTCTTTTGTAAATTGATTGATTTTTGCTATTATATTTCATGTATCAGCCTTCTGAGCTCCTGGGTAACAATCATGGTCAGATGTCAGAAGCGTGACTCCAGAAGCACCTGGCTTTCTGGACTCAAGTCTTCTATCCAAAAATTAGAAACAAAGAAAGGAAATTACTCACAGCACAGAAGCTGGATTTAATACTGTGATTTCTCATACAAATGCAGATACACAAATGTGCTTGATTTCGTTTTAATTTGATTCCTAATTAAAAAAAAAAAAAAAAAAAACCGAACAAAAGCTGAAGTGAACGAAGTACATCTGGTGATAAAAAACTCTAACGCCCTCTAGTGCTGTGAAGCAGTGGGATGTCTGGGACGTACTGATGTTTCTTTTTGGAAAAGTATGTAGTCTGGCAACTTACAATTCCAACCATATTTTTCACTGACAGAGGGAGGGGAGTGCAAAAGGTATTTTTTGTGTTTTAACTTGAGAGAAATATGATCTTAATATCTGAAAGAGCCAAGAAAAACTACTGCAAAAAATTCTTGAAACTGATAAAATGTATGGCAGCTTTTAAAAGTTTGGGATAAATTGTAAATACTATTACTCAATCAAATAAAGAAAAATCTGAAAAAACATCGGTGATGGGGAATGTTGTGCCGTAAGCAAGATGGGTTGTCAACACTTCTTATAAGTATTGCATTTGTGCAGCAGTGCCAGAGGGGCGTTGCTGCTCTCCTAGCTCCTGCCTTTGAGGGTCTGGGATTCAGCAGAGAGATGAAGAACAGTTTTATGCACCAGAGTAAGCTGTTAGGAAGGGAAGGGACTATATTAAATGGCATCGTTAAAGCTTGCAGCTCTATCTTTACTAGTTTAATCTCATAAATTAATCCACATCCACGTAGAATAAATCTTCAAAGAGAAAGAAGTAATTGGATATAAATACTTTCCATCCCCAAACCTGAATTACAATGATACAGCAGCAGGCAGCTTTAGCACTTTGATCTCTTTGCATGACTTCTATTCTCCTTTTTAGCCCTGGTCTTGAGTCTCATTCTCCCATTGCTTTTCCACAGCCGACTGTGCTCTCTCTGCTTCTCAGGTGTCCTTTAGCCACCCTTTGTGGCCTTTTCTTCTTTTAAGAGGCTCAGCCTTCACCCCTCATTATTCTTTGTTTTATGCTCTTCTCCTTGGACCTTCCCTGCAATGAAGCCAGATGAAATACTAGTGCCCATGCATGCAGATAAAACCCTGCCAAATACTGCAGAGAGATAGGAGCTTACTCAGACACGTGAAGCCAACTGCTGTTTAGTGCATTTCTGGTGAACCTGCACCCCTGTGGCTTATCTTCTGCTTAGCAGGAGCAGTGTAAACTTGTAACCACACAATACACCATGTAGATAAAACCTTTTGTTTTTTGTGAGTGATGTTTTCATCACTCTTTGGATCAGTTTGAGTCTCTAATACACTCTGAACGCTGTCCTGCTTCTTTGCTGTCATGTTAGATTGATAGCTCCCTGAGACAACAATTGCGTTTTGAATTAAGTCTGGCAAAACAAGGCCTTTGTCCTGATTTAGTGAGACAGACCTTAGGCTTGACAGCAAAATAAATGTGTCTGAAGAATTCCTAATGCTTGACAAACACAAGGCTGACAAGGAAACTGAGGCTCTGGCTGAAAGCAAGCCACCTGGGTCCATCACAAATGGTATGATTCTGCATGCTCCTTGGACAACTTTGTGGCAGTCTGCCTAAATCTCTGAGGTGCTTGGTGTCCTCTGGGTATGGAGTAGAACTACCACCCCAGTGATCTTCCCAGTAGATGATGGTTTTCCTCTGTCTGTGCTTGAGCAAGTTGTGGAAGTAGTTGTCCACAACATGGAACTGTTTGATTCAAGGAAATGATTTGATTTGAAACAGTTGAGATTCGAGGTCAGCAGTCTAGAGCAAGACTTAAATAAGAAAAGTGAGGATTATGCTAAAAGTGTCTGAAAATGTTATCCTTGGAATTTACAGCCAATTTCACATATAATAAATATTTCTAGAGTGTTTACCAAAAATTCCTGAAGAGCTGAATCAAAATAAATACTGATTTTGATATGAAGTTATTTGCAGAAAACTGACCTTCCAGTTCTGCTTTTCTGTAGACAGGATAATTGAGATTATTCTTTTTCATTTTAGTGTCAGGCCATATGTTGTGATAACTCCAAATGAAACCAAAAGAAACCAGTTACAGCAAGGTAAGTTGAGTTGTCTAATATGGTAATATATTATTTCTACTTGAGTAATTTTAGACATTTGTGTGCTTTAGCACCTTTGCAACTTTTATCCTTGTTTTTACAATGCCTTTACATGTGCAGCTGTGACAGTAAAGTCAGTGCTGTGAGCATTCTCCATTATTGTGTAGGCTTCTCTTAAGATTAACATCTCATCTGGCTAGATTTCATTCAGAATAAGTCTCATTCGATAGAAGTTTTGTGCTAATTTCAGTGCTGGAGCTATTCCAGCTGGCTTCTACAAGACTCAGCTGGAATTAGCTCTATTCTGCTTTTACAGGATTGAATTCAAATTGGAGAACCCAGCTTTGAACACTCCCTGGTTTAGGGGGAGAAAGAAGAAAAGTATACACAGGAAATATTTTGGAAAGTACTGGAACTGCTGTTGGTTCTTGAATCTCTGTTTAAGGATTTTAGGGGAATCTTCTAATGAAGATAGGAAAGGTCACTTTGGATGGAAATTATCATAGAATCATAGAAAGGTTTGGATTGGAAGGGACCTTAAAGATCATCCAATTCCAACCCACTGCCATGGCCAGGGATACTTTCTACTAGATCAGGATGCTGAAAGCCTCATTCAAACTGGCCTTGAACACCTACAGAACTTCCATGACTCCTCTCGGCAACCTGTTCCAGTGCCTCACCACCCTCACAGTAAAAAATTTCTTCCTAATATTTAATATAAATCTACCCTCTTTCAGCTTAAAACAGTTATGTTTCACTCGATCCCTGCATTCCTGGATAAAGACCCCCTTCCCCATCTTTCCTGTAGGCCTCCTTTAAGTACTGGAAGACTGCTATAAGGTCTCCCTGGAGCCTTCTCTTTTCTAGGCTGAACAACCCAAACTCTCTCAGCCTGAAAGTCTTAATTTGAAGCTGAATCATGCATTGCTCCTGTTTTTACTTAGGGAGGATGTGGTTAGGATGGGAGGGAAAATTGCTTATTCTTCATTTCCCTGCTAGGGGATATTACACAACAAGTGTTTCCCTGCATGCAGCAATAACAACTTAATCATAACAATGTCTGCTTCACCTGCAGGACTAAATACTGTGGCATTTAGCTACAGGTTCCCAGGGGTTAAAAAGCAATCTATTTAACTAAAGCCAGTCCCTTAGCTGTTCTTTTGTTTTGCTTTTGGGGTTGAATCCTAGAGTTTGCTTACCATACAGAGTTAGGCAAAATATTTGCCTTGTTAGTCGATGTTGCAGTGACTGTGTGACTGCCTGGGGATTGTCTGCACCCCTTGAAAACAAGTTTGTCTGTTCCTGGATGGTTCCTCAGAATTATATACAATTAACAAAATGGCTTGCTTTTTAGTACTGCCTTTACCTTCCACATATTTGTTTCTTTTTGTACCTGCTCAGTTGCTGAGAAAGAGTTAAATGACCTGGAGCAGTGGATGAAAGTGCACAGGCCAGGGCCAGTTAATTTAGTTCCACAGAGACTGGGTAAGTATTTTAAATCAGCAATTATGCATTGCAAAATTTTATTTTCCAGGACTTGAGACATTTTTCAATTTTTATCTCACACTTCTTATTAAAGAGATGCAGTGTCATAAGGGTTAACACGAGCCTACTGTGCTCTGTGCTATTTGATAGTCATGGCAATAAAGATGTTCCTGAAACAAAACAATACTCAAAAAATCTATTTGGATCAGGGCATAAAATCTATACTAACATTTAGGAAAAAGAGGTGGATTATCCCCTCTTGTTGGTGACATTATCTGTGGTTGATGTCTCTGGTAGGGTGCACACCTGGCATTGGCTTGCAGATGGATAGCATGTGTTGGAGATCCCTCAGTTACCCACAAGAAAACTCCTCTGTGTATGGGCCAGAACATGTGTTTTCCTGATGACTGCCTCTTGAAGAGGTGGAAGTGATCCCTGCAGCTTCAGGCATTTGCAGGCTAAATGTGCATGAGTCTCAGTATTACCAATTTTATAAAAATCACAGAAACGGGTGAATGAAAAACAGTACAGAAAGCTACAGGAACTTAAGTGACCCCAAACTGAAGTTTTTTATAAGATAACTAACTGTTTTTCTAGACAGGTTAGAGTAACTGTAGTGGATATCTTCAGTTGTAACCACCATAAAGCATTTAATTTTGTGCTATTTTGGATTTAGTTTGAAAAAAATAAAAGACAGGAAAAAACCCCAACCCACCCCGAGTCTTGTACAGAGAACAGAATTGCTGGTTGTGCTGAAGGAAGAGGAAGGTTATTAGAACTGTTTTCCAAGTACCAGTCTTCAGACCCATCTTATTTTAGTATCTTTCTTTAGTGTCTTTGCACAAAAACTAGGAGAGAGCTGGTGAAGCTTGCTGACATGACAAAACTTGAAAGCATCATCCATATAGAACATGATGAGGATACTGCACAGTAAAAATGAGGTGACTTTCAGGAACTGAAATAATAGAAATGGGACAGAACTAATTCTGAGAAAGAAAATGATTACAATGATACCTTTATTTGTTTTGTAAAACTAGAGCTCCCCTTCCTTCTCTTGGCTGTCATAGGAGAGTCTGAGGTGAACTGTCCAGGCTGTTCTCTGCCTTGACCTGGGAACTAAGTTCTTTTTTTGTCATGCTATACAGATAATTTTAGGGTGGTATACTATGTATAAAAATAGGTACCAGGTGGGAGAACTCGAACTGGCTGCAACCCAGATTTGGTTTTGTGGTCAAGGTGATACGGCTCCCACGTGTTTGTTTTACTGTGGAAACTGAGTCCCAATTTGCAGTGGTGAATCTACATTTGCAGGTTGATGTGGTGCCCTGCATTCCCATCATCATGTGCAGCTGTGTGGCCAGATATTCTTTTCTGAGTTCATACATACTAGCATACATATACAGATGAGAAGGAAGGCTGCAAGTTACACCCTCCTCCATAAGGGGTTTCTTGCCTGTGAGCTGGTCCTAGAAGACATACTTTTGTCCCAAGAGGACTACAGAGCTTTTTGATGAAGGAAATGAAATCTGAAAACAGAAGCTTGGCTATGCTACCTTTGCAGAATGTTTGCAGGCTGGCTGCATGACTAGGGATGTGGTGGCAAACCTGCGGTGTGGAATCTTTGAGTGAATGTCGGGTGTCTTAACTTTTTCTGGTACCACTGCATTAAAAAATTTTCTCGGGAAAGAAGCAAATGAAGAGGGAGAAAAAAAAGGCAAGAAGAAGCTGAAAGAAATCAAGGAGGTTGTATGAGCTCTTCAGTCACTGTCTAGGTGCCACTTAGAAAGACCCAGGAGACTGAGACACATGCACTATGTTCAGTGCCTCTGAAAAGAGGAATGGTGCAAAGATTATTAGATCTTATCATTCCCATAGGAACAAATTTGGAACAGAAGAGAGCTTAAGGAAGGAGAAAAAAAATGTAAATGGCATCTCTAATTTCACAGCTGTAGGTACTCATTAAAGTAAAAAAGTATCCTATGTTGTTTCCTCGGAGTGATTTAAAAGGACTGTACATCTAGTGCAAAACGCCAAAGAATTCTTACATTTGAGGTTTCTTAACATTCATGCTTTCCATAGCTAAATAAGTATTCTGGATTTCAACTCTGTAGTACTTGACTGGCAAACTGTCAGATACGATATAGAGATGAGAAGGAAGGCTGCAAGTTCCAGCCTGCTCCATAAGCAATGAGTGGAGCAACGAATTGTGCCTGATGCAATGGCCTCTTTTGTGATCATATTATGTAAAGCCAGTCACCACATAGTCTGACTTCAGTGAAATATTCAACACATTACAGCCAAGCCAACATGAATGAATTAAACCTGACTGAAAGGCAATGGCTAATAATGATCAGTAAAATATTTATTTAGAACTGATGCCCAGCAGTATGTGCACAAAAGTGCAGTGAGTACAAGAGTGTTAAATGTTGCCAATAAAGGCTGGAAAGAAAGAAAGATTAAGCATCCAAAAGGTTTCAAATCTTGTTTATTAGCAATTTTATTTCCTAGACCTGGGGAGGAGCCATTCTACAATGACAGCTCCTGCAGGCTGGTTGCCTGTATGCTGTATGGTCAGTCTGTATTGAAAGCTTAACCTTATGGAGTCATTTGTGCACATAGAAATGTTTCCACACTTAGGCAATTGATCTCCCATTCATTGAACCTCACAAAGGCACCTAGTTATCTTCTGTCAGTAAGTAGACAACAGCACTTTTAGTGAAGGAGATCCCTCCTGAAGGATCTGGTGTAGTTGCCTGATAATTCAAGCACCTCAGGTAGCACTGATTAGTTCAGCTGCTTCTGTAGAATTAACTCTCTCATCATAGTGGGGAAATTCTCAGAAAATCAGTGAGTGAAAATACAGCCCTCATCCTCAAACTGGGATGGTAGTTGCTGTTGGTTTTTTTGTGAAAACTGAGGGATTGAATTATTTGCTTTCCTAAAGCAAGAAAATACTTTGGAAAATAGTAGAGCAGAATAATAGAAACAAATACACTCCCTCCATCCCTTAAGACCTATTATCACCTTCTCTGTGTGGTTGGGTATTTTTTTGTTTGTTTTGTTTGTGTGTGTGTGATGTTGTTTGGGTTTTTTGGGGGGGTTGGGTGTTTTGGTTTTTTTTAGTCGAATGTTGAACTTCATGGCCAGAGCTTTAGATGTTCTGGTAAGAGAGCCCATGCCTTTGGAAAGGGCACCTTCTGCTACTTGGATGTGAAGGAGGTCTATGGGAAAAGGCTTTGATTTCCATTTCAGAAAGGGGATACTTCCACAAGCCCTAAGACATTACTTAGAAGATATTCAAATGATAGCATCCCATTAGAGCTGGCAGAGACTCCAAACTCCTGCATTTGATACAAGAGAAACTTTTTGGTAATAAAATTTGTGACTCTCTATCCACGTGTGACAAACTTAGCAAAGGTGGGGAGAGCTGGGTCTGAAAATGAAGACTCGTGCAAAGCATGACTGGCTTTCTGAAAATTGAATAGTTTCTGCATAAACTGATCGTATACTGTAGGATGTATTTGCTGGTAGAGTGGATGATACAGTGGATGCCCTGTAAATAACAAGCTAGTGCTTCTGACAGATGATCCAAAAAGGTCTCTTGTCCATTCTCTTTAATGTCAGACAGCTACTAAAATTATGAAAAATTTCCTGTATAGGCATACATCCAATCTTTTATATTGCTGTGTTCTGAAATGACTGGCATTTGAACTTAAAATGCTCACACAAAATGCAATTTATACTTTTTTTTTTTTTTTTTAAGGTGGAAAGGAATCAGAGGCTCAAGCAAGGCAAAAACAGCAAATGATGCTCATGCAATCTAAATACCAGCAAAAGGTCAGGAAGAATAAATTTATTTGTTTATTTTAAGAACTCAAAAAAAGCTTTTCGTGGAGTGTTTCCTACAGCTGTAAAAGGAACTCACAGGTGCTTGACAAAAGAAAATCATGAAACCCGAAGGGAACAGCAGAAAACTAGAAACAAATGTTCTGAACCAAAGAAAATGAGAAATTTGGCTATAAATATGTAGCAACCCATGTCGCAGATCATATCTAAAATGAAAACCAGTACAGTTGTAAAGCCACTTATATGCCTTACTGTATTTTCCAGCATGCTGACTGCACTTTGACTAATTGATCAACATACTGCCCCATCCAGCGCTTACGTAGAAATGTTGCCTCCATTAGAAAAGGTATAAATGCTTGTAAGTTACCAGTCAGCTGTGTAATTCCTTGCATGGATGCTCATTTATCAGTCCTATATTTCTCAGCCTTCTAAGTTCAATACTGGGGTAGCTGGTGCAGAGTCTGCTTTATTCAGTGCTTCATTATAAGAAAAAATTATGGAATCTTTCTTCAAACATACCTGAAACTTTAAAGATGTGCAGTACAGGAGTCAGGCCTAGTTATCTTATGTGTTCTTTGTATCATGCATATAAAAAATAGTTTCCTATATTTGTGTCATACAGCACAAGAGAGAAGAATATGTAAAGGCAAAAAGGGCAGCAGAAGAAGCTGAAATCCTGAAAAAGAAGGCCGTTCAAAGAGAAAAGGTAAACATGTTTGCTGAAGAGTTGGAGCTGTGTAACTGAGGTCATGTCTTGATGCTTGATTTTTCTGAACTACCCGGATCAGGCTAATTAAATTAAATAATAGCCTGGATTGCCTCAAGGAGTTGGGAAATTCAGTCCTCCTTTTTGTAGCTGACTGAAGGACACCTGACCTGGTGTGCTTTGAGACCTGAATGTCCCTTAGAGTCTTCAGAAACTCCTGCCTGTCAGTTGTATCCATACTGAAGAGTTAGCAGAAAGGGAGAACAGTACAGTCAGGATTAATGTTGTGTACACAGGTTATATAGTTTACTTTCTCTGTAAGATTGGATTGTGGAAGATGGCACAAAGACCTTATAGAAATCCCTAATTTCCTGCTGTATACATGTGGAGAAAGAAAATCCAGCCTGTCATGGTTGAAAAAGTATCCAAATCATGAAAAACTCAGTGTAATCTATCTACATTGTTCTGAGTGCCCTGAAATTCAAATGCCACTCCAGCCCCTCTGAATGGGCAGACCCAGATGTATTGCTAACATGTAAGATCACTTTTTCTTCTAGTATTGGCCATATCTTGATCCCAACAATAGCTCACTCTCCAATCTTCAGTTTTATTTTATGTTTGGGTTTTTTTCTAGTAATTTTCACATAGCATCTTCTTGTTCTGTCCTGCATAAACCCTCATAAAAGTTCATTCACATCTCCTTGGTGGAAACCAAGTAGCATTTCATAGTGAATGTAATATGAAATTTAAATGAAAAAAAGAGGGGGAGCATGATACTGATATGTACAGTAATATTGATGGAAAGGGGGGATTTCAGGTTTGCAAGTTTTGTCTCCTCTGCAATAAAAAGTATCTTCTGTGCAGAAAGGCTAAGACTTAATTTAAAAATCATCACTACTGGATGGTGTAAAAGGACACACATACACAAAAATAGCCTTAATTGCCTCCAGGTGAGGGTTAGTCTGTTTCCAGTCTTTCAGTGGTAAGTATTAGACTTCAGAGAAAAACCTGTGCACAGTAACTCATAGGGGCAATAAATATTATTATGTGAAAACATCATTAACAGTTGCCAGTTTATGTATAGCTCCAGAACCAGTGATTATATCAATGGTGGAAAGAAGATTAATTATGTTTTATTCATCTGTTAAATATATGTTGTTTGCCCACGGATATCAGACAAGAAAAATGTTGCATAACAGCTATAATTTATAGTTACACCTAGAAAATATATTGATGTATCAGTTTTGTTTTCATGCTCTTTAATTTCCTTACCTTCACTCCCACAGATTATAAAATCTTTATAGATGTTGTACATAGTAAAACTGTAACTATCAGTTTCTTCTAAAGGAGGATACAATATCATGGCAAACATCTTTGCTAAACACACTATAATTTGAATAAATAAACATATACCCACAAAGCAAACAAACAAAACAGAGGAGCATGAAAGGAAACACTTAATTTGAATTTTTTTTTATTCCAGTTGTCTTCCACAGTAGTGATTGAGCTGATGAAGATTTCTGCTCAGAAGACGTTTATGTATTAAAAATTCAACTCTCTTTTTAAGAAAAGCATGCTGAAAAGCCACTAAAAAGTGTTGATTTGGCTACCTCACCCTGCCTGCAGGTGAAAGGATCCTAAAAACAGGGGGATGACAGGAAAGGGATCCTAAAGAACTAGTACCGTTGGGTCAGCACTAGGTCTTAGCCACTGCAAGAGAGGACTAGAGGACTTTTTGGTTTTTTTAAGTGCTAAATTTATAGACTACTACACATGCAGAGCATCAGCCAAAAGCATGTCTTCCTGAAAATTCACAAGCTGCCTTTTCTTGCTGACCAGTTCTTCTTTTGCTCAGGGTTATTATTTATCCAATGAAACTCAAACTGTCTGACAGTCTGAAGGGGGATAATGGCTAGCCAGCTTTATCAGCAGGGCATCTGAAACTTTTACAGCTGGAGACTTACTTAGCCAGAAAAGTCTCTCTCCAGCTCCCAGAGACAAAAGAAAAGGATCCCCATTCTGTAACCTTATGAGTTTGTAGTGTTAGCAGGGAAGCCCTGACTTCGGTTTTTGCCCCTACTGCTGAGATGTGTGTTTTACCTGCAGAAAGTGTGGGAATATATGGGAAGTAGCATCATTATTATTATTATTATTATTATTTGCTTATTAGAAGCAAACATCTGCAGTTTTGTGCAGCCCTTCACATCACAGATTTTGACCAAACCAAACCAGAGCTACCTTTGCGTCCTTTGGGTGAAAGGACTGTCAAAAATCCCAAGAAAATAAATACGTGGCTGATATTTGGGTTCTTGTTACATAAGCTTTTTGCATTTGTAATGTACTAAAAATAGCATAACTTCAGTGCACTGGATCTTTCTCTTTCCTGTCATTCAGTCTCTGTTCCTATTACCCTGCCTTTAGCCTTTCCTTGTATATTCCAAATTTTGACTAAAAATTAAAATATTCTAAATATTTAAAGTGAAAAAATACAGTGTAATTCTACTGCATGCAACTTTCTTTTGGTCTTAGATTATGTAGTAACAGTCCTGCCATCTTTAGTAATTGTCCTATTTACAATAAGCTGTAATTTCATTTTATTCTTTATCAAATCATGTGCTCTTTAATTTGACTATGTTAATCAGCATGAATGGCCTTTTTTTCTGGAATTTGTTAAAACTAGGCACTTTACAGACCTTCTGCTAATGCTTTTCAACATGTTTACCTTCAATATCACAGCTGTTCCACTCTTGGCTTTGTTTTTTAAGATTGTGCCAAATGTGGAGTGCTTTGGCAATGTCTATTGATAGATTGTTGTTAGTTAGAGAATGTCCTTGTCCCATTGCCTGTCACTTGTGTGCATTCTAAGCAGAGGTCCTAGGGTAAATTTCCAGGATAGAAAACAACCACACCAACCACAAGTAAATAATTACACTGGAGTTTTCTTCATCTTCTTCCAAGAGTCCTGGAAGACTGAGGAAGATCCACTGGACTGGAGGCTGGCTGATGTTGTGCCCATCTACAAGGGTCACAGGGAGGATCCAGGGAACTACAGGCCTGTCAGTCTGACCTCAGTGCCAGGGAAAATCATGGAACAGGTGATCTTGAGTGCTATCATGAAGCACATGCAAGAGAACTAGGTGATCAGGCCCAGTCAGCACGGGCTTACAAAAAGCAGGTCTTGCCAAACTAACCTGATTGCCTTCTATGACAAAGTGACTCGGCAACTGGATGAGAGAAAGGCTGTGGATATGCTCTTCCTGGACTTCAGTAAAGCCTTTGACGCAGTTTCTCATGGCATTCTGCTATGGAAACTGTCAGCCTCTGGCCTTGACAGGCACACAGTCCTCTGGGTGGAAAACTGGCTGGATGGCCAGGCCCAGAGAGTGGTAGTAAATGGTGTCAAATCCATCTGGAGGTCAGTGACAAGTGGAGTTCCCCAGGGCTCAGTGCTAGGTCCAGCCCTGTTCAATGTCTTCATCAATGACCTGGATGAAGGCATCGAGTGCTTCCTTAGTAAGTTTGCAAACGACACTAATCTGTGTGGAATTGTGGATCTGCTGGAGGGTAGGGAGACTCTGCAAGGGGATCTGAACAGGCTAAACTGCTGGGCTAAGTCCAGCGGCATGAGGTTTAAGACGGCCAAATACCGGATCCTGCACTTGGGGCATAACAACACTATGCAGAGCTGCAGACTAGAAGTCTGTCTAGAAAGCTGCCTGGAGGAAAAGAACCTGGGGATGTTCGTTGACAGCCAACTGAACATGAACCAGCAGTGTGCCCAGGTGCCCAAGAAGGCCAATGGCATCCTGGCTTGTATCAGAAATGGTGTGACCAGCAGGTCCAGGGAGGTTCTTCTCCCTCTGTACTCAGCACTGGTGAGACCGCTCCTTGAATATTGTGTCCAGTTCTGGGCCCCTCAGCACAAGAAGGATGTTGAGGCTCTGGAGCGAGTCCAGAGAAGAGCCACGAAGCTGGTGAAGGGTCTGGACAACAGGCCCTATGAGGAGTGGCTGAGAGAACTGGGGTTGTTTAGTCTGGAGTAGAGGAGGCTGAGGGGAGACCTCATTGCTCTCTACAACTACCTGAAAGGAGGTTGTGGAGAGGAGGGAGCTGGCCTCTTCTGCCAAGTGACAGGGGAAAGGACAAGAGGGAATGGCATCAAGCTCCGCCAGGGGAGGTTTAGGCTAGACATCAGGAGGAAGTTCTTCACAGAAGGGGTGATTGGGCATTGGAACAGGCTGCCCAGGGAGGTGTTTGATTCACCTTCCCTGGAGGTGTTTAAGGCACAGGTGGACAAGGTGATGAGGGGCGTGATTTAGTGTGTGATAGGAACGTTTGGACTCAATGATCCGGTGGGTCTCTTCCAACCTGGTTGTTCTATGGTTCTATGATTCAGACACCATTCTGGTGGCAGAATAGCTGTAGGATATTTCCTTCTTTTTTTCCAGTGAGAGATGGAGATGATACTGAAGAATTGTACTTGCCCAAGTTAATACCTGTGTTGTTCTAGCCAGGGGCTAGACCACAGCAGCCCTGGTGAGGTTTAGATTTGAACTTTCAGAAGCCTTGCGATCTGATGGTGTCAAATGCTTTTTCAGAGATGAAGATGTCAGCTTGCAGCGTGGAGCAGTGGTGGGGAAAAGCCTGGAAGCTATTACAGATGTCTTTAGGGTGCCAGCATCATCTTTGACAATGATAGACATTATCAGATTTCCTTTCTTTGTCTTGCATTTCTTTCCTTTCCTAAGTTGTGTAGATATGTGGGAGTCTTTTGCCTAAAAAATTGTCTATCTCTGCATAGCAGGGTTATAAGCAAACAAGATATCCCTTGAACACTATCAAAATTTACCTGTACTTTATATGTGTTTATATTCCTTACTTTAGTATGATTTTTTCTAATTGCATCAGTATGTCATACTGATTTATACTTCATACCTCATTCTATGACTGTCTCAGCATATCATCTCCTTTCTTTTGTTTATTTTCCCATTACCTTTTTCCAAATAAGAACATCTAAGTCATTTGCCTACCAGCATTTTATATTGTTACATAACGTAGTGGTTCTTTTCCTATCTGCAGACATCCGACAGGACTTTTTTTCTTAATTCAATCCATGCTGGGGAAGAATTTGCACTTGTTTTGCAAATCTCTTCCAGACAGTCATTCTTTATCCAATTAAAAAGTATCCACCCTGAAATCACTGAAGGCAAAGTAATTGACTAACTGCTACTGGAACTGTAATTTTTTTGACTGCAGAACAGTAAGAAAATTATGGGACTGGGGGTAGCAGCCCTGTTCTTAACACCTCTTTCCCCCCTTAAATGCACACACATACACAGACAGATCCCCCATTCTATTTGGTTTTGCACAATACCTCAACCTCCGTACAATGTCCTCTCCCTGATTTTGGGGCTCTGACAAACAGGTCAGTCCCACCTACAGATCCCTGTTCATCTCTACAAGGTATTCTCTGAAATTCCTTCAGCACTTTCTTTAGAGCAATATCTGGTTGCTTGGTTACAAAACAAATGCTTTTCTTAATTCTGAGGATGGATGCTGAGCAGAGTAACAGTCCCAGGTTGTGGTTTGTTCAACACGTTAGGCATTGTGACTCTGGGGCAGGAGACCTTGTTGGAGCAAAACCCCACCAAATGCAATGTGGGAGCTTGTGCTCAAAATATAGCAGGGCTAAAATACCAATTTGGTACTTCTGATTTGTGCTTTTAATACACTGAACTACTTTTTGGCTGTTATTCCCACTGGACTTACCTACACCCTGCATGTCAAGAAAAAAACCTGGGTGTCTTCCTTTTGACTGGAATTTAGCTTAAGCTACGCATTGCTGTTGCAGCAAGTTCTCTAGTTTCTGCTTTATTTTAATGTTTTATTCTACTTGAATTTAGAGGGGTGGGGCAGCTTAGATGACCTTTTCACTGGAAATTGTGTACAATTTTATATTAAAGCACTTAATCACTTGTATGATATCCAGGTTTCCAGAGGAGTTTTTTGTGCCAAGGATTTGGTAGACTCTTGCACTGGGCATAGTGTCTGAGGCAGAGTAACACTCGTGTAGTACAAATCACAGAATCACAGAATGGTAAAGACTAGAAGGGAGCTCTGGACATCATCTAGTCTAACCCCATTATAGCAAGGTCACGTACAGCAGCTTGCACAGGTGCAGGTGGGTTTTGAATATCTCCAGAGAAGGAGACTTCACAGCCTCTCTGGACAACCTGTTCCAGTGCTCCATCACCCTCACAGTCCTCATGTTCAGGTAGAATTCCCTGTGCTCCAGTTTATGCCCAGTGCCCCTTGTCCTGTCATAGAGCAACACTGAAAATAGTCCGGCCCCATCCTGTTGGCACCTGCCTTTAGTTATTTAAAAGCATTGAAATACCTCCTACTTTGATCTGTCATAGCATGTATTCAACTGGTCAGTACCCTAGTGCTCCCAAAGACCACAAGTCTATGTGCAGGACCATGTGATTTTGTATCACTGCACATCCAGGGCTACCATCTGCATTGGTGTGATGGTTTGCATCCTCTACCCTCTCATTAGGACCAACATTGAATGAGTAGTACTGAGAGATGGCCTCAACAGTGCTGTGGCATGAGAACTGTGAAGGTTCAAGAGGACTTTGTGACAACAGATGAGTCTGTCAGGAACATATTGCAGTTTTCTATTTCAGACTGGTCTCTTGACTGGGAACTATTTGGTCATATCTGAATATTTTTAAATTTGAGATTGAGTCACTTCTGTACCCAACTGCTGCCATAGTTGTATTAAAAAACAGAGTATTTAAATACTTGAATTTAAATAATCAATGTTTTTTTCTGGAAATATCAAGTATGTTTTCCTGGTTTTATTGCTGTAGGCAGAAAGACTTGAAGTTAAAAAAAGGCAAGAAGAAATGAACAGAAGAGAGATGTTCCTTGAAGATCAATATCAGTAAGTAAAATTTTAAACTTACCAACAAAAATTCCTCATTGGCTTGTCCTTCAGTTTTGTATTTGTTTATTTATTAATAAACAAATTTTGTTTATTTTTTGTTTTTGTTTGTTTATATTTTTTGGGTTTTTGTTTGTTTGTTTGCTTGCTTTTTTCTTGTTTGAGGAAGAGTTTGGCTTCTGTTGCTAGTTTTTTTTCTTCACTTTTTTTTTGACTTCAGGAAAGAAGCAGTGGGCACAAACTGAAACAGGGAAGATTCCTCCTAAAAATCAGGAAACACTTCTTTATTGTGAGGGTGACTGAGCATGGACACAGGTTGCCCAGGGAGGCTGTGGAGTCTCTGTCCTCGGAGATATTCAAAAGTCACCTGGCTCTAGGTGGCCCTGCTTGAGCAAGGAGTTGGATGAGATGACCTACAGAGGTCCCTTCCAACTACAACTGTTATGTGATTCTGTGAAATATTCCAAGCCTCCTCCATAGCTTACTCTGTGAAAAATGTGGTTCAGTATAGTTCTCTTAGCTTCTCAAAACACGCTCTTTGAAATGGAAGCTGTGAATTACAGAACAATTTTATGCTTTCTTTCTCTAACTGAATCAATATGCGATCATTCAATCCAAGACAAATTAGTGAAACAGCATCTAAATTACATCTCCACCCATTTATTTTAGTGACTAGTCAAGAAATCTAACCTACACGGGAATAATGAGGACTTTCTATATTTAGCATAGTCCTACATCTTAAATATAGAGGATATCTGCTGTGAAGACCTGTTTCCCAAGAATAAGTCCTTAATGCCAGATTTAGATATGGCTTAACACCTAACATAATTAATTCCATTGCCAGTGAAGTTCCTGCCTTGCCAGTTCACTCCATCCTATTTCTTTATTTTTAACTGATCCAAACCAATTCTATCACGTAATTAACACACAGTGCTGTTGAGTCACCTTTTACCTCTTTTATCTTTGGCTCCTGAAATTACTCATCTGTATTCTTAGCATGATTGATTGCTCTTTCCTCTTCTGTGACCTTTAAAGCAGTCACTTTTGTCCTGAGCTAGTAGCTCTGGTGCCTTCATCATTTGCCCAGACTGTTCTCTACAGTGTAGACATTTTAGTGCTTTCTCACTGATCTCAGCCTTTGTTGTCTTTTTCCTTTTATTTCTTCCCATTTGGATTTAGGTACAGCTCTTTCCTTATATAACATTGCCAAGATTTGTCTCTAGGTGTTGGTATTTTGCCTGCTGTTTGTCCTCTGTTTGTCCCAATGTGAATTTCCCACACACATACCTTGATTCCTCAGGATTTCTGACGACCCTGCACAACTTTAGATCTCTGCCTGCGTCTGACAGACTAGACACCATCATGCTCTTTGAGCCTAACTCAACAACAACCTCATCAGATCTTTTCAGTGTAGGGTTCTCAGTTCGGGACTTGCTTTTTCCTGAGGGGATTGTCAGGATTCTTATCTTTCCATTTAATCTGTTCTTTTTTGTCTTGAGGCTGATTCAGTTATGAACAGAGATGTTTCTTTTACTTTCCTTCACCTTTCCTGTCTGTACCTCTTTTTGCTTAGGGTGAAATGAATTCTGCTGATCAGTGCTTTTGTCATTGAAAATAAGCTTGGTCCTGTAAAAAGCAGGCCTGAACCCTCTGGAAGACCTTCATGTGGGCAGTCAGTTGATCCCCAGGTGGTGCAGGAGAGTAGCGTGTCAGGGCACCAAGGAGGAAACTGACTGGTAGTCATTCTGTCCACTGTTTTAGGAAAGATTAGTGAGCATACAGCTGGTGCCATCTTAGGAAACCAAACTGACTGATGTCACTAAAGATAAAGATGGACTGTTGAGCTCCACTGCTTGAGATTCAGCTATCAGGAAATTATTTGACTGTGCTATATACTGAACATGCACCAAGAAGGCCCTGTAGATGCTGTACTTGGAGTAAGTGAGCAGAAAACCTGTCTTCAATGAATGCAGTTTTCATTAAGCAACTAGTGTTGTACACGAGTGCCTTTCCTGGTCTGAAGAAATCCTCTGGTGGGCAGAGGAAAAGCATTCTTTACTGCTGGATGTTGTTGAGGTTGCATTGTGAAGTTACATTTGCATTATGGAACACAACATCCTGCAATAATGGAAGGACGCTGTGCAACATCTCAGATATTGTAAAGTAACTCTGCTGAAGGACTGCTGGTTATTAGAGACACACTCATAAAAATGCTTGGTATTTAAAGACATGCTTTTGACTACTATGCAAAAATGAGTGACTCATTACTTCTATAATCTAGGACCCTATGTCTAGAGGCGAAGATAACGAATATGAGGTTGTGCCCTGTTCCTCACTGTCTCTCCTTGTGTATTTTGATCTTCTTCCCTGCTTGCTGGGAGAGAGGGAAGGAAACTCATGCACTTCATATAAAGCAATGACCTCTGCAATGTCATGGCCTGTGTAGCCTTTTCAAATGATAAGCTGTCTTGTTAGTCTGTCCTCTGTACACATCTATAGCTGCAACATCACAGCCTGAGGAGATCAATGCCTACCAGCTGTCTCATTAGCTGGGAAAGCTTTTAAAATTGATCACCACCTCTGGCTGTATCAGCCTCCACAGGGTACAGCCCAATCAGTACCTCTCCTGTATGAAGTGCCGCTTCTATTTGATAAGGAAAGGCACTTGAGATTCTTATGTCACTAACATTCTCTGACAGTAAAGTATGATACTACCCAAAAGTTTGTTGTTCTGATTAAATTCCTATTATAAACAAGAACTTCTCACTGAAATCCCCTTTCAATGGGTTTAATATGAAGTAAGCGAATGCCAAAAGGAAAAATTGTCTGCAGCCATGTCCACTGTCTGCAGAATACAGGTATTTACTATGTCTTGACAGTCTTGTTAGCTTCTTTGTGTACAACTGGCCCTTGAAAGTCAACTGTATTATCGTAGTTGCTCGAGTATGTGTTTGTGTCTTGTGAAAATGGTATCTAGACACACATTCAGAGTGCTATGAAAATGTTATGCAAGCTTCTCTCTTTTGGGATCAGCAGTTCTCCAACCTAGGTGGATTCAAATTCTATTAGGTGACTAAAATGAACAAAACACACAAGATATCTCTTAAAGCAGCTGTGTATATGAAGCCTGAAGAGCACAAAGAAGCAGAACTTGGGTTGGGGTAATTGCTGCATGGCAGAATTGCTACCATTTGTACTAACTTTGGTGGCTGGCTCTCGCTGGACACCAGGTGCCCACCAAAGCTTCTCTGTCACCTCTCCTACTCAGCTGGACAGGGAAGAGAAAATATAACTAAATACTTCTGTGTTGAGATTAGGACAGGGTGAGATCGTTCACTGATTACTGTCACAGGCAAAATAGACTTGACTTGGGGAAATTTAATTAACCTTACTACTGAATTTTCCACCTCCTTCTCTCAGGCATCATAAGGGTATGGGGAGTTGGAGTTGTTTATCAAACATTGTCCCTGTCCCTGCCAATCCTTCCTTCTTAGTGGGAGGACTCCTCACACTCTTGCCTTTCTCCAATGTGGGTTTCCTCACACAGGAGACAGTTCTAAAGGAACTTCTGCAACATTAGCCCTTCCCACAGGCTACAGTTCTTCATTAACCCCATCCTTTCCATGGGGTACTATGCTTCGTGAACTGATTGCTCCAGCGTGGGTCTTCCATGGGGTCACAAGTCCTGCCAGCAAGCCTGCTCTGGCACCTGGAACACCTCCTTCCTCTCCTTCTTAACAGACTTTGATATCTGCAGAGTTGTTTCTCTCACATATTCTCATTCCTCTCTCCAGCTGTTGTTGCCCAGCAGTTTTTCCCCCTCTTCTTAAATATATTGTCCTAGAGGTGCTACCACCATGGCTGATGGGCTCAACCTTGGCCAGCAGTGGGTCTGTCTTGGAGCCAACTGGTATGGACTGTTGGATATAAGGAAGCTCCTAGCAGCTTTTCACAGGAGCCACCTTTGGAACCCCACACTATCAAAACCTTGCCACACAAATCAAATACACTAACAGAAGAGAAGTACTGAGGTATTTATTGGTGATAGCACTTCTGTGATTCTGCCTCTGCAGATACCAGATCTAGAAAATAAGGAGTACATGTACACTTTTCTACCAGAAAAAAAATGACACCTCAAATGGAGTCCTTCCTTCTGAGCAATGGTGTCTTGGATGCATTTTACGTTGATGGCCTGTGGCAGAAATGATGTTTCCATCAGAGTGGATTAAAAAATAATGAATGCTTGTGTAGTCCATACTCTGCAATTCCTAATCCTTGTGAGGAAAGGACTGAGTGTCCATCTTTCCAAGTCAGAATGAAGAAGAGGTAAGCTGGCTAGCCCAGGACCTTTCAGGACATCCCTCTTTAATCAGGTCACAAATATTTACATTTAAATAGTAATGAGGGATGACTATCTCATTATTTGTATTGCTCTGTGGCTTGCTGTGCAAGCTGTATGAATCTGTGCCTGAACTGTAGCGTGTCTCACCATATGGTTTTAGTCCAGCTCTCTACTAAGGTGCTTTCATTTTATTTGGATTCAACTTGCCAGAAACTGTGGTGTTGGATGTGGTCTGCTGCTTTTCTAATACCTATCTACCTATGTATGTAATGGGAAAAGCAGTTTAGAACTTAATTTCATCACTCCCTTTGTTACATATCCATGCCTCTGTTTTTGGGAAGGTTGTACTCCGATAAAAATTTCTGGCATTGCTGCACTTAGGTACATGTGTGCATTCAGTACATTCGGCTCTGAATTTGGAGCTGGAAACAAAATTTACCAGAGTGCCTGTAAGTGCATACTCCAAACACAATCCAGAGTTTCACCAAACCAAGCTGATATACACTTGCCTGCCAAAGCAGTTTTCTCAAAAATCGTAAAATGCAAGAAAATAAAACCTGAATCAAACCAGAATTTTTATTTATTTATCTATTTTTACAGGATAAATACTAGAGTCCTTGCCAGTTTTCAGTCCCCTGTGATGTGACGTTCAAACAGCAGACTGGAAACAAATTTTCCCCACAGAAGTGCAAATGTAAACCTGACTAGACTTTTAATACAGGCTGCTAGAGAGAATGAAAGAGGGCTGGCACAAAAAGGGTTTGCAGCCTTGAGGATCTTTTGTTTGCTTCTTTTCACCACAATGGTCTTCGTTTTGTTCATTTGGTCCTGATTATTTTAAGCATTGTCAATTATTTAGCTAACAGGCAGAAAACTAGGCTTTTATAGACATCCAAAGGGACTCTCTTGAGTGTAATAATGAAGGCAGTTTATTGAACGCCTGTGAGGTTGCTTTCTAATTGTACGCATTAATCTGCCCATGCAAGCTGGCTGAAAATATAGAAGCAGATTGCACACGCAGATGGAGCACACAGAATGGAAGATCTGTGCAATAGACTTATACAAAGCTGTGTTTTCCTTGAAACTGGATTTATGCTTATTACTTCAGAAAATAAATGAAACTTGATGTCTAAAATAACTTCCAAGAACATTGTATGAGTGGTGGGAGGAAAGAAGACCCTAGCTATATTATTTCACCCAGTCAGGAAAACAAAAAAAAACAAATGGGCTGACAGGGAAGATTAGTTTTGGGTGTGGGTGGAAAGCGAAGAAAATAATTCTGAGAAAGTTGCCTTTTACTTTTTTTTTAAAAAGCTATTTTTATACTTTCTTGAAACCATACACCTGAAATGAACTAGTGCCACATTGTTTGTTCTTATCTTCAAGAACAGAAACACATGCTCAAGAACTTGCAGACCAGCCAAAGATAGCACAATTTTGATCACTATCATTAGATTTATCCAAATCCTCCTTAGTATGCTTGTGCGTTATTCCTGGTGAATCCTGTGAATACTGTATGAAGCCTGGTATGTGGCTACTGGCTGGATTTGTGCTGGAAATCAGGTGAACTAAATACCCAGAGGACAGCCTTTCTTCCCAGTAAAGGGCATTGCAGAAGAGCCATCAACACCATACAGAAAAGTAATGGCTTAATTATTTCACATTGAAATTATTCACCTTATAGATTCCAGCAAAAGATAAACAGCTGACTCAAAGATACATAAAAAGAAATGGGCGCTAGTTCATGCTGGCAACTTTGCACATGGCTGATATTTTATTCTTCTTACCAAAAAGTGGACTGTGTCCTCCGAGTGTGGGTTAGAGTTGAATCACAGGAGAACTAGAATCCATGTGGAGTTGACAGCATGTTTGTTGCTGACAAATGAGTATGTTTTTACTACCTTGCCCCTTCTTATGCCCCAGCCACGGGAAACTTGGCTGTTGCTTGTAGTCTTCTGAACTTATAAACTTGTAAACTTCTTACAAGGAGGAGGGGATGTAGGAGAAGGCTTGTAAAACTGTATACCAGAAAAAGCCATAGGTGCCCTCACTCAGGCTACTTGCAGCTTCCTTAATGGCTTCAGTTTGAAATATGTGCCTTTGGTGGGATCATTTTCACAAATGATATTATCAGCCCACCAGCTTCATTCCTACATTAGCAAATTATTTTCATTAGTGAAAATCCCAACCACATTTTCCTATGGACTCTCCTTCTCCATTTCCCAGAATATAATCTCTGGGAGATCTGCATAGGTGGATATTATATATATGGTTCTTAGTTTTTCAGCTGAACTGGAAGAAAATGGTGAAATGTCACAGTATCATTGCTCACTAGCAATTAATTTGGAAGTTGATGTGTCCACATCATTCAGCATTAGATGCTACTTCCATTATCTTAGTGACTACTCATGTTGTTACCTCTCTGAAATGGCTATAATCACAGAATGGATTAGGTGGGAAGGGACCATAAAGATAATCTAATTCCAGTGTCCACTTTCCACTAGATGAGGCTGCTCAAGGCCCCATCCAACCTGGCTGTGAATGCTTTCACAGAGGGGGCATCCACAGCTTCCCTGAGCAACCTGTGCCAGTGCCTCACCACCCTCATCATGAAGAATTTTCTCCTTATATCTAATCTAAGTCTTCCCCTTCAAATTTAAAGCCATTCCCTTTGTTGAGGATTCTGAACTGGACGCAATACCCAGATGAGGTCTCACAAGAGAATAGAAGGGCAGAAACACCTGCTGGTGCATTTTTAGGTTTAGTCTGTAAAACAGACTTAACCTGAGAATTTTATGTGTAGGCAGAAGAATTATTTTCTTTACATTTTTTTTTTTTTCTGAGAGGGATACAGTTTCAAAAGGAAAGCTTAGCAAGTGATACTGTGCAACTCTTAGGTGGAGGAAGTTGCTGAGGCCTGGGTCCATACCCTTATTCACATCCCTAAGGGTGAATCTTTTTCAGGACTGGCTCTTATGTTTGCCTTGTAGATGTGACAGGAGTTAAGACCAAATGAGACACAAAGTTAAAGACCTTATTCTGCGCAGGATATTACACCTCCGGTCTTGAGATGGGGTGAATTGTTGGTCTTCAGAACTTCCACCTGCTGAAGTCAACTGTGGAGCTTTCTCCTTCTCAGCTGTCAAGGCTGTTGACACCATTAAAGTGTAAGAACTTCACCTAGACCGATGGAACTTAGGCTCACTCCAGGTTTTATATCCAACATCTTTTCTCATCCCAGTGGCAATGTGAGCAGCACACACATTTAGTCCCAAACAATGAGAAACGTGTATGGATTCCCAGATCTACAAGTAAGTTTTGAGTGCAGAGTGGCAACTATCAATCCCTAAATTACACTGTTTTCAGTGGAATACCTAGCAAAATCATGTTTCTGCATTTTACACATACTTATGAAGACTGAAGTGTATTCTTTTACATAACAGCTTTTGAGAAAGGACTCTGCCTGAAAAATAGTTACAAAATGTGAAATCGTAGATCTGAGGACTCAAATAATGCATCTGCAATGTGGATTCATTTTCACAGTCATGCACTGTCCCCTCCCAGTGCATTCTTCAATGGCAGCAGCATCAGTGTTTTCCTATGACAGCTCTTGGAGAATTTTTCTGCTCCCAAATTGAGTATTTTGCTTCACTCCACCAGAGCTGCATCCCTACTAATGAATTAAACACTGTCAGTCACTGTGACTTTTGGGGCCAACAGGCCCAAGACTGTGTGCTTCTATTCCTAGTAAACTTTTTTACCTCCCCAAATGCTAAGTTGCATCCAAAATACCTTTTGGGAGTTACATGCTGTTGATATTCATTCCCAGACAGCAGCCAGAAGCTGTTTTGGAATAGGTCAAAAGTATTCCAGAAACTGTTACCACAATATGGATGGCTGAGTTCCTATGCTAAGAGTATTGTGTGGTGTTATTAAATGTTGCACTATGGGAGTAGGCTATTTTAATTAGCATAGCAAAAGGCTTGTTCCCAGTGGTATAATGGGAAACAGGACTACCAAGAAAGGCAAAACACCCTCATAAGGTCTCTCCAGCTTCACCAGTGCTTCTGAACACCTCTCTTCCCTTCAACCTAATGCTTATGGGTAGTCAAAGTTCAGGTTAGCAGCCTGTTAGGAGGGAGCCATCTTCTTGGTTTGTCTAAATTTTGTAATGTTTTTTAGCTAGCTATTGTTGAAGGCTATCAGGGTGCTGCTGTATTCAAATTTATTTCTTCAGCTCATGTTCTTCTTTCCTTAAGAGTAATTAATTTAGCAGAAGATGTATTAGCATCTTTGATTAGCCCTTGAAGTTTCAGCAAGTGAGATGTTGCTCCAGCTGTCTGAATGAGAAACACCTATAGACACTTTGATGTGCTGATTTCCTTCTGGAGGTAATGCTTTCCTCTCTGGAGCATTAATTGAACTGTCATCTCTCACACTTCCCCCTTTCCTTGCGGCATGTCTTGTGCTGTGCTTTGCCTTGTTATGACTATATGCTTACTATTATGAAAAATACTAATGTGGCAACTCCAGATGAGTTGCTGCATTTCCATAGAGATGATACACAACAAATTGACATATACAACTGACTTGACTGAGTTTGTTTCCAGACAGGTTCAGAAACCTGAATCCTTTCCGTGTGATGAGGTCACTTTATTAATGTATTACTTACTACTCTTCTGGGAGTAATATGGATGCTGGATTACTATTTTATTAATGTATTACTTATTACTCTGCTGGGAGTACAATACAGCAGAAAGGAAGCAGTCTAGGAGGTTCCTAGAGTGCGTGGAAGACAACTTCCTTGTGCAGGTAGTGAATGAACCAACGAGGGAAGGTGCCCTCCTGGACTTACTGTTTGTGAACAGAGAAGGCCTTGTGGGGAATGTGAGAGTAGGGGGACGCCTAGGACTAAGTGATCACGAGATGATAAGGTTTTCTGTTCTAGGTGAAGTGAAGAGCATGCTTAGCAGGACAGTAGCATTAATTTTCTAGAGGGCAGACTTCGAACTCTTTAGAAGGCTGGTTGGCAAAGTCTCCTGGGAGACAGTACTTAAGGGCAAGGGAGCCCATGAGGGCTGGGAGCTCTTCAAAAAGGAGATCCTAGCAGCTCAGGAGAAAACCATCCCTGTGCTCCGGAAAAAAAAGCCAGCAGGGATGAAAACCAGCTTGGTTGAGTAGAGAAATCTTAAGTGACATTAGGAAGAAGAGGAATGTTTATAGGTTCTGGAAGAGGGGACAGGCCTCTTGGGTGGACTACAGGAGGGAAGTGAGGTTGTGTAGGGAAAGAATCAGAGGGGTTAAGGCTCAACTAGAAATCAGGTTGGCAAAGTCGGTGAAAGATAATAAAAAATCTTTCTATAAATATGTAAATAACAAAAGGAGGACTAGGAAGACCATACAGTCCCTTTTGGACACAGAGGGAACAACAGTGACAGGGGATGAGGAGAAGGCTGAAGTACTTAATGACTTCTTTGCCTCAGTCTTTAATTGTAAAGAAAGCTGTTCCCTCTGTGCACAAGCCCCAGAACTAGAGGAGCAATACGAGACTCCCATGGTCCAAGAGGAGGTGGTCAGAATCTTGCTTGCCCAACTGGACATCCACAAGTCTATGGGGCCAGACGGATTCACCCTAGGGTATTGAAGGAGCTGGTGGATGTACTGGCCAAACCCCTTTCCATCATCTTCCAACAGTCCTGGAAGACTGGGGAGGTTCCACTGGACTGGAGGCTGGCTGATGTTGTGCCCATCTACATGAAGGGTCACAGGGAGAACCCAGGGAACTACAGGCCAGTCAATCTGACCTCAGTGCCAGGGAAAGTCATGGAACAGGTGATCTTGAGTGCTATCATAAAGCACATGCAAGAGAACCAGGTGATCAGGCCCAGTCAGCACGGGCTTACAAAAAGCAGGTCTTGCCAAACTAACCTGATTGCCTTCTATGACAAAGTGACTCGTCTGCTGGATGAGGGAAAGGCTGTGGATGTGGTATTCCTGGACTTCAGTAAAGCCTTTGACACAGTTTCTCACAGCATTCTGCTATGGAAACTGTCAGCCTCTGGCCTGGACAGGCACACACTCTCCTGGGTAGAAAACTGGCTGGATGGCCGGGCCCAGAGAGTGGTGGGAAATGGTGTTAAACTCATCTGGAGGCCAGTGACAAGTGGAGTTCCCCAGGGTTCAGTGCTAGGTCCAGTCCTGTTCAATGTCTTCATCAATGACCTGGATGAAGGCATTGAGGGTACCCTTAGCAAGTTTGCAAACAACCCTAAGCTGAGTGGAAGTGTGGATCTGTTGGAGGGTAGGGAGGCTCTGCAAAGAGATCTAAACAGGCTAGACCGCTGGGCTGAGTCTAATGGCATGAGGTTTAACACGGCCAAATGCCGGGTCCTGCACTTGGGGCACAACAACCCTATGCAGAGCTACAGACTAGGAGAAGTCTGGCTGGAAAGTTGCCTGGAGGAGAGGGTCCTGGGGGTGTTGGTCGACAGTTGAGTGAACATGAGCCAGCAGTGTGCCCAGGTGGCCAAGAAGGCCAATGGCATCCTGGCTTGTATCAGAAATGTTGTGACCAGCAGGTCCAGGGAGGTGATTCTCCCTCTGTATTCAGCACTGGTGAGGCCGCTCCTTGAATATTGTGTCCAGTTCTGGGCCCCTCAGCACAAGACGGATGTTGAGGTTCTGGAGCAAGTCCAGAAAAGAGCAACGAGGCTGGTGAAGGGGCTGGAGAACAGACCCTATGAGGAGCGCCTGAGAGAGCTGGTGTTGTTTAGCCTAGAGAAGAGGAGGCTGAGAGGAGACCTCATTACTCTCTACAAATACCTGAAAGGTGATTGTGGAGAGGAGGGAGCTGGCCTCTTCTCCCAAGTGACGGGGGACAGGACAAGAGGGAATGGCCTCAAGCTCTGCCAGGGTAGATTTAGGCTGGAGATTAGGAGGAGGTTTTTCACGCAGAGGGTCATTGGGCATTGGAATAGGCTGCCCAGGGAGGTGGTTGATTCTCCTTCCCTGGAGGTGTTTAAGGCATCGGTGGATGGGGTCCTGAGGGACTTGGTTTAGTGTTTGATAGGAATGGTTGGACTCGATGATCCGATGGGTCTCTTCCAACCTGGTGATTCTATGATTCTGTGGTTCTACTTAATTTGGTGTAGTAGGGTATTTTCTGCATTCAAAGGCGGTGCACTGTCTTACTGAGAAACATTATTTGCTTCCACTCTTGTAATCATCTTTTCTAATACTGAAACTGAGTTAGCTTTTCATCTGTTAGTGTGCTGATCCAGGAAATGCAATGACTTAACCCCACCCCATTTTTATGCAAATAATGATAACTTCCACATGCCTCGTGTCATTTTGCCACCTGTAATGAATTAGGTCATCCAAGTATAAACTCAAGTTGCCAGATATTTCTTTGTAGAGCTTTAATCTTTTCAAATATATTCCAGATTTTTTGCAGGACTTCTTAGTATTTCTGGTGAAGAAAGAAATTATTTGAACAGTTTTCACATCGGTAGAGAAACAGAAAATCTGCTGTTCAAAACTTCAAGTTCCCAAAATTATTCTGTGCAAACTCACCACTCAACCACTCATCTTTCATGGAAAAAAAGAAAAAGTGTGTTTAATGTTAATGGATAAGATGACTTAATTTATTTAACCTCGACATACAGGCACTTCGTAAATCAGGGTATCTTATGTTTCATTTGGTTCTTTCTGTATTCTGTATTCTCTGTTGGTTGAGGTTCATGTTTCCTACCCAGGTAATGGAGGAAAAGAAGTGAACTGGAGATGGTGAAATGCTAAAAGCACCCTTTGCTACAGCTTGAGCAAGTATATTTATACCTGAAGTGGTAACATGGTTTTGTATTGTGTAGAGCAGCATAGAAGAACTTCTGTGTTCTTGTTCTTTTCCCCCATTTCTCCTCAATATACCTCCTAACCAGCAGTACTTTTTCCAAAAATGCATCTACTCACTGTTTCAGATCATGGAGTGAAAGATAAAAACACACTTGGTAGTCTATTTCAGCAGTTAGTCATCATCACTTTTTGGCAACCAAGGCTTATTCTACAAGGTTAAGTAGCAGTCTTTGGTAGTGGCATCTTCTCCCTTACAGAGCTAGCTGGTTGCCCTGTTAGCAGAGTAAATCTTTGTGTCGAATGCCTCTCGAAGCACTCTTTCTGCTCTCACTTCAATACTTTCATGTTTTTCAAAACTATATATTGAAATAAAATTGCCTCTTTCCTCTAACTCTATTCCTTTGAGTAAACAAAGACTTGAATAGATGTGTTTGCGTCTGTGGTTTAGGAAACAGATTT
The DNA here is from genome assembly GCA_033558105.1 of Coccyzus lansbergi. Taxonomy (NCBI): domain Eukaryota; kingdom Metazoa; phylum Chordata; class Aves; order Cuculiformes; family Coccyzidae; genus Coccyzus; species Coccyzus lansbergi. Next base: position 784,625 of record JAUMJK010000869.1, read on the forward strand.
CTGGTCATGGCACTGAAACTCGTATTTCTTAACATTATTTTTATACTGTTGCTTGTGACTTTATTTAACTGCACTTGGTTGAAACTGTGAGCAGAGTGATGCTACTTTGAAAATCTGGTTTATCAAGGGATGCAATTGGAAAAATAAAATTGTCCTTGTTATAATAAGAAATAACAATGTTGTACAATTCTGCTTTTAATAAAGACAAGCATTTTTTGCAGTGTTACAAAATGCTTTAAAGTCTTGCTGCTTGATTAAGCAATCTGTTGTAAGCGTTCATTGCATTAACTGATAATCTTTTGCAATGCTTATCTGAGATCTATGGATCTCATAGAAGGATTTGTAATATTTCAGTGATGCAGTTGCATCCTGATAAAGTCCAATGATATGCGAGTCTGTGTTTTAAGAACTTTATAATGAGGAAAGAAAGCATAACCCCCGTGGAACTTCAAATATGCAGATGGCAAGAATTATTTTCTTAAAAATTCCTCCTAGAAAATGTCTTATCCACAATATAACTGTATACTCTGTCCCATTCCATTCTGTCTGTCTCCATAACTTTTTGTTCCATCTGTAATGTTTTTCAGCAGTCACATGACAAAATGTCCAGGCTAGATTCCAAGCTTGTAATAAAAAGCTGTATTTCGTTTTATGGAAGCACTAACAATTCTTTTTGGATTGGATTTTTTCATAGCAAAACCAATGAATTATTGAACAGATTGGACTTGGGTTTTACAAAGAGTGACTCCTGTCAGATTGCTAATCATGGCCAAGAATCTACGGCGTGGGTAAGCAAAAGCATGGTATGCACAATGTTTTCTGTCAACCTTCCAGGTCTTGTCAATAATGGAATGTTAGAATATTCTAAATGAATTTAATTGCCTAGATATAACTCAGCGAGTACCAAGAACTCTTCCTTGGTGAATGAAATTGCCTATGCTGTCTCTTATACACTGCCATCCCTCCTACATAGGAGGGGACTGCCTTTGTTGCTTACAGATATCTCTCTGATAAGTGAGAACCAGATTTATATTCCTAAAGTCAGATTAGAATCTTAAATGTGCTCTGTACCCAGCATGTGGTGGCAAATTTTTAAGAAATCACCTCAGCTAGTAAGTGTCAATGGACGCTTTACTGCATTGAAAATTTAGTCAGTGGAGAAGCGTATTTCTCACTGCATCCTAAAAGTGATTCCATAGATTGCTTGGGGACTTTGTTGCAGTTTGATTGAGCCTGGTAAGTGTCAATGCAATTAGGAAACAGAGAAAGCATTGCTTAAGTTTCATCATTCTAATTTCCTAAAAAAAACTTTTTCATATATAATTAGTGTCTTTGTATCTAAAGCAAGCTTTCCTACTGGTTTAAAACTTTGCAGTGAGGAATATCAGCCCTGAGGCAGAAGTATTTCTATTTTATAGAGGCTTGTAATTGAGGGAAGACAGAAAGCAGGCAGACAAATGGACAGAAATTGTTGTTACAAGCTATTGTAACATATTTCCATATTTCTTTGGAAGCCTTGAAAATGTGCAAGACCCTTCTATTATAAAAATTGCTGAAAACAGAATACATGATAGCTCTGTCTTGCCTCTAGTATATCTTCCTGGTTTTGAGTTGCATGAAAAAGGAAGGTGATACTGAATGTAGGTTCCCTACCCCTTTGATACCTTGGGTCATTTTTTTGTCTCTGAAAACCATAAAGAAATCTTAGTGTGTGGGGGCTGATTTATAACTTTAAGGAGCCAACTTTAGCCCAGTATTGTGTGACAGAAGGTCAATTGCAGGACAGTAGCTTTCAGACTGTCTTTTGTAGTCCTGGGCAGACAAGCAAGATGAAGAACAAAGAGAGGGGCAAGAAAATGTCTTGAAAGCACTTCTACCTTCCTCTTGAAGCATCTAATGCTTCAGATAGTGGGGAGCTTGTTCTTTGGTAGGGAAGACCCATCTCTGAAGCCTTTCCTATGGTGTGAACACTGAACTACAAACACAAGTGAGCTTATGTCTGCAGGACTGACTTGGATTTCAGCACTTTAGTGTGGTGTCTTCCTATCTTTGTAGAAGTGTATAGATGCCTGAAGGAACACTGAATTCTTTCAGACATGCAGGTCCTGCTTTCAGGCTTCACCATCTACTTTGCCTGCCTATGTGTGTTTTCCTCATTCCAGTTTTAGAATGGTTTCTTAATAAGTTATGCCAAATTGCATTCATCTTTTGATTCACCTGTATCCAAATGGATAAAATACATAGTTTATCTGTCCTGTTTTTATTAATATCAGTTTATGTTATACATGTCTTTTGTGTGGCAGCATTTCTATAGTTTATAATGTAGCAATGCAGTTAGTAAAATGTCTTCCTAACCAACTTGGATGAGGTGTAGTCTATAAGCACAGCCTCTGTCCTCTGTGGAAGGAATCTAAAGCACACAACCAATGAGTTGTAATCCAAATAAAGTTGGCATAATAACAAAAGGCTAAACCAGTGGGAAAACTCGAACTCTAATTTTGATGTTATCTGGGGCCTGTCCTCTGTCTGGAGCATTCAAAAGATTCAGGAACAATGCATTTGAAATCGTGAAGTGTGATAAGCTTGGGAAGTGCCTGATATGCGTGTTTAAAGGGAGGCATATACATATGTGATTTTTTTTAAATCTTAAAATTCATGTTCTTAAAAACATTTGGGACAATGTAATGTTGATTGAAATTTTCCCCTTACATCAATTCTCTGATAGTAATATTAATTTAGCACACTTAGCTCTAACATCAGTGTCAAATATTGCTTGATGTTCATGAGCAAATTTGACTTCTTTGGGGAGAGTCTGTCATTGGTGACTTTTTTTGCCTGCTTATTTAATCAAGTTCATAATTAATTTTAATCCTGTCTTTCGAAGTGTTACCAATCCTGTGTAGATTTTTATTGTCTTCCAACTTGATTAACATACACTCCACACAATTCTCCAAGCCATTATAGAGAGCAATGAATAATATTGGACCCAAAATGAGTCTCCTTGGACACATGTAACAACTCCTCCCAACTCAAAATTGAGCTATTAATAATTGCTTTCTCTGTTCAGTCTTTTTAGCAAATTATGTGCCTGTCGTTTTAATGGTGTCATTCTGCATGCATATATCAAGTTTCGAGAACATTGTGTAGACCTGCAAGAAATTCCTCACTATAGTCAAACCTACCCACTTCTTGTATTAAATTATACTGGCTCATTATTTAATGTGCTCTGTCCTGGCTGAAAGATTTTACAGCATAAGTTCCTGAGTATAAGATCCTTAGAATCCTATAAGTAATGTCAGGCTGGCTCTTTGTTAAGAACCGCAACTTGTGAAAGAACAGGACTAGTTACTGGAATGAAAACTGACAAAGTTGAATATTTTATTCATGATATGTAGTTCAGATTTTCAGTTCTCTCGACTGTCCCACAAATAATATAGCAGACTCAATCTCTCAGCTTCTGCTGCCCTAGCTCTGCAAATGCCTTTCCAATACTCCTGTGGAAATAACCCAGGGTTCCCTCCTGTTACCACACATCCCCTCTGCTTTGTTATCTTGGTAATATTTTTAATACTCCAGAATACTCCATCTCATTTCCTGACTGTGTTTTCTAACTGCTCAGGGTATCTTTATCCTTACCACTGTGACACTGGCTGCCTTGTTGTGATGCACAGATGGACATTCAGCCAAATCAAACCATTGAGAGGCTTTAGACCACTTCTTGTTTAAATTTTAGTCTTGAGATTAATATATTTTTTAAGTAACTGGAATCATTCAGCTGTTCCTGTTTTGTTAATTATCTGTATAAAGATTTGGGAATATGGTTTGGGATTTTGGTCCCTCCTCTCCCCACACCAATATGGTTATATTCTCTGCTGAACACTAGACTAGGAGCCATGCTTATAAACAAGCTCCTCAAGAAGATGAAAACAGAAGATTAGAAGAGATGAAGCAAGAACAATGGAGGAAGGTAATTATACATTAACAGCTTGCATATTGTATCATTTTTACATGCTGTGAAACCAATTAAATTCATTGATTACTTGTAGCCTACACACAGAGCTTCTCTTCCGCGAAAGTGATTTAGTCACTATTTTCAAATATTGTGAGAGAGATGAGCCAAGCTGTAAAATTTAGAAAGGGACAGAACAATCATCTTCCGAGTTCAAGGCTATTTGCAGCTGGATGACTAACTTCTGCTCGCCTCTCCACTTGAACAATTGTGCAGAGCACTTTTTGACCATGGTACCTGATTTCATAGGCTAAGGAAACCAATTTCTACTCCTTCAGGCAGAAGTAATCTTTGTGAGATATTCGTGATGATCGCAGACTCTGAATAGTCTCTTTCTAGGGAATTGAGGACTGTGGTGCCCTGCCTTCCCAAATAGGAACATGAAAGCACTCCCATTTGCTATTAGGTCTGCATGCTTCTCTGTTCCCTTACTAACCACCTAGATGAAGACAATTGAATTGTTTAAAATTGTCTAAAATATCTAAGTGACTGGACAAGAGGCAACAGGCACAAACTGGAACACAGGAACTTCCACCTGAACATGAGGAAAGTCTTCTTTACTGAGAAGGTGAGAGAGCACTGGAACAGGCTGCCCAGAGGGATTGTGGAGTCTCCTTCTCAGGAGATATTCAAAACCTGTTCCTGTGCAACCTGCTCTACGTGAATCTGCTTTAGCAGGGAGTTGGACTGGATGATCTCCAAAGATCCCTTACAACAGCACCCATTCTGTGATTCTGTGAAATGTAGGCATGCTGTAACTGCCAGTTTGAACTCCATCTTCTGAAATGCTTCTGAACAGCTGTTGTCTCTCTAGCATGGATTTGGGTACCATACCCATATAAAGTTCATCTACACAGGGTGATAGCACTGTACTAGTTTGTCTGTCTCAACTCCAGGTCTGACTGTGCAAGTATGGGGAGAGCATCATTGGTTGTAAATCATTTAAAAACATACTAGCAATTATTCTGCATCTTGTTCTACCTCTGCTGTTGCTAATATACAAATTAATGTTAAACTATTTCCCCAGTAGCAGAATCCTAGTGCAACAAATTCCATGCAGTGAATTTCTGCAAGAGCTGGACAAGTGACTGTGCCCCCCTCACTGATATTTTTCTTTAAGTGTTGGGGACATGTGTCCTCATTTCATAGTATTCTAGCAAACAGGACACCAGAAACAAAAAGGTGGGGCAAAGGAGGTTCTTAGTTGCTTTCCCACTAGGTATATCCCTATACAGAGGAAAAACCTTCGAAAGCTAGTACTAACAGGGGTAAAGCCTGTAGCTGTTGTATTCTTTAAATTTATTCCTCCACAGAGAAAATAACTGCAGATGTGAATTAGCATGCCCCTGCTTTATGAATTTGGTTTATGGGACTCATGTAGAGCTTTAGACTCTGTAGATTTCCACTGTTTGCCGAGAAGGTGTTAGCTGTTCCTAAGGCTGCTTTTTCTTGGTACATGGTTCCAAGTGCTCCTTGCCTTTGCAGTTGCTGCTATCTATTGCACAGAGTAATGCACTACTTATAAACCTAGTGTAAATAATATGTATTTTAAAGGCTCCAATAATTGTGCCTCAGATATATATTGGCTTGTTTCTACTTCAAACTGAGATTTATTAAAATAATTGTGAACTCTGTCTTGTACATACCTGTAGTACAGTGTAGCTATAAAACATATACGAATTGTCAGTTCCTTTTTTCTTTTCAGAACAGGTTTTAGTATGTATTGCTTGATTTAGAAATTTTCAGTAGGCTTTGAACACCACACCATATACATGCAATATATTTTGGAACATTACTCCAAGAAAGGACTCAGCATATTGGAAAGTCAGATACTGGGTTTTAATTTTCAGGTTGAATAGTTATTTAAAACAGTGAAAATTAAGGTTGGCTTTTTTATTTCTTAATCCTGTTTCTTCTTTTAGAGCTAGACAAATATTGATACACAACACATTCACAGTTATTAATTTTCTTCATACATTTATTGCATAGTTTTTATTTAATGTTCCACTGAAATTGATTTTTTTAAAAAACCACTTTTGTGATTCCATTCAGTTACTGAAGCTTTTATCTAACAACATCATTTTAGTTCCTATTCCTACTGCTGCTCAGTTGCTATGGAAAACATGAAAGATGGGTCTGTTCTTGTCCCTTCCCTTTTGCCTGCAAACCAAATGTTCTTTGCAGAAAAATCTGCATTTTCAGTTCTTGGGTGCATTGCAGGGAACAAGAGCCAGACAAACAAGCACACATGCAGAGCAAAGTCATACAAGCTGTGTTTCCTTCTCAGTCCCGGCATAAGCAAACTCTCCCTTGACAAGAATTCCCTTTGACACTGTTTACATACCTCAGTATTACATAAGCACGATAGTCTACTGCAATGCTGGGAGCTTGCAAACGCTTTCACCATACCAACAGACTCCATTTGCCCTTCCCTTACCCTTCGGGGAGCCCCAGGGATCTGGAGGTGACACATCTTGCCCACATAGCCCCCTTTCTAGCCTTCTTCACATACTCCAGGATCTTAAGGTCATGTCTCCTTCCTACCCTATTGTGACAGCCGTACCTGCTTCCACTAGATGACTTTGGCTTTTGTTCCCCTTGGAACCACAGAGAAATTTAAACCCATGTATTGGAGCAAGGGGAAGCAGACTGGTGTTTGGCATCACCCTTCAAATGTAGGATTGTAACTGTATGAATCCTTTAACTTCCTGCATTTTAGGATAAAACCAAAACTCATCCATTGCAATGGTGAACAGAAAAATGAGCTTAGTTTTTGACACAGTTCTGTCACATAAATAAAATGCTGTTGAGAGAAGTTCTGGGAATGACATGTGGCTATAGCTGAACTTAACATCATGTGGAAATAATTGGGTTTGAAACATAGGTATGGTAAAAGTAAGTTTGTTAGGTTTTGTTTTGTGGTTTGTTTTTTTGATTTTTTTTTTTTGCTTTTATTATTCTCAGGATGGATTAATGGAAATTAAACAAAAGCAGGAAGAGGAAGCCAGGACAAGAGCGCTTCAAGATGAACAGAGGAGGTATAATACATTATGATCCTGACTACCTCTTTTGCTTTATTTATCCTATCTGTGTGGGATACCACATAGGGCAGAAACTGTTAGTAGTCTCAGGGGCAACTACTAGTACAATAGTTTCAGCTGGGAATCATTTCCTTCCTTCCTTCCTTCCTTCCTTCCTTCCTTCCTTCCTTCCTTCCTTCCTTCCTTCCTTCCTTCCTTCCTTCCTTCCTTCCTTCCTTCCTTCCTTCCTTCCCTCCTTCCCTCCTTCCCTCCTTCCTTCCCTCCTTCCTTCCTTCCCTTCTTCCTTTCTGTCACTGAGGTTAACAGGCAGAGCCAAATGTGAGATTTGATATCAGATCAAAGCTGTAGTGCAGCAAGGCCTTTTGCAGGTGCATTGCTTTGTACCCCAGGCTGTGCCACACTGCTGTGCCCTCTCTGTGCTCAACAGTTCTAGTCTGGCACTTCTATCTCTTAACTGACTTTCTATTATCCTAAAGCACAACTTCATTCTCAGCTTTGCTTTCTGCTGGTAAAAAGAAACAACTCTCAGGCTCAAAAATAAAAACATCAATTTTTTTCCATTTTGTATCATTAGGGAAATAGTAAAAAAAAATTACTTCTGTAGGCAACCATTCTCCATATTGCTTTCATTTCTTTTTTTTTCTGTCTAGAAAAGATATTGAGATAATTACCCATAGAAGTTAATGAAGGATTTTCGATTCAGTCCATCTCATGTCCCTAGACAGAAATAATGCAGTATCTTGCATTTTACATCGTTCTTACCAATAGCACTATAATACATTAAGACAACAGTCATGTCTAAGCATGTGTATCAATCCTAAGCATTAACAGGGGGAAAAGAGAAACAAGTTTTCAGAAGCTTTGAAAATATTTAAAACAGATTGAGAGAAAATATATTTGTCTGTGTGCATGCTTTACAGATTGATAGGGCAGTACAAAAAATGCTATAGTTTCTAGAACTGCATGGTAGAGAAAGTTCTCACCTACACAAATTGTGTCTGTTAGTAACAAGCTTGAGTGTTGGTGCTTTTTTTCACTGACATTAAGGAAATCAGTGCTTCTAGAAACTCTCATTGCATACTGAAGACTGAAAGGCTACCTTAAGTGGATTGTTGAAAGAGCTAACCTCCCTTTTAAAGTGGGTGGTAGTATACAGGTTGTTTTTCTTTGGAGAATTTTGGTTCATTTCTCATAGCAGCATTTAAATCACAACAGACTGATCCTGATAAAGGATGCACCTAGTTAAGTGAAAATAAAATCCACCCTGTCTCATGCCAGGCCATGGTTATTTGGCACAGGCTTGAAAAATGTATTACAGGAAGATAGGTATTGAACTACGAATAGGGAACACTCTCAGAACAATAAAATTCAAAAGTTTGTGAACTCCTCAGCTACCTCCAATCATTATTCTATTTTCTTGTTCTTGTATTTTAAGGGTAAATAATGCTTTCCTGGAGCGACTCCAGAACAAAACACAGCCTAAATAGCATCCACTACCCTGGATCTTCTGGGAGTCTGGATTACCTCAGTAATGACACCTGAGTAAGCTTTTTGGGTACAGAATGTGAAAGCAATGCGATTGTTTAAAAGTTGACCTTTTTTCAGATACTGTTGTGTCTCTGTGAGCGTTTAGCCTGCCTAACAGAATTTATGATCCTATCTAACTGCCTACAAGAGCTTTTAAGAAGAAATCCTATCTTAAATATATCAGCTGCCCAAATGGGAGGAGGGAGGAGCAGCTGCTTTTGTAGCAGAACTTGGTTGCTTTGCATGCAAGGTACTGCAAGGAACCAAATGCCAGGTACTTCCTTAAGTTCACAACAGAGGTAGTGAAATTGTACAGGATTTGTTGAAAGTCTTTAAATGAAAGATGTTTGGAAATGCTGGATGTATTTAAGTATATTGAAAGTGGAGGGAAAAAAAATCTCATGAAAGGTGCAGCTGTTCATTTTTTTCCCACGTCAGGTTATGACAAAGAAGACCCAACTGCCTCCAATTTAAAATATGTAGTATTTGCACTATTTTCTTGCAGTATTTTCTTTGAAGAAAAGATATCTTGACTGTAACCTGTTAAACACTCATTAAACCTTTCCAGCTGCCCTAAGGAGGCATTAATGTGACTGTTATTTAGAACTACACTCTTCCAATCACAGAAATTTCCATTATGTTGAAATTCTGTTACTGAGAGGATTATAGTGCAAAAATGGAAGATTTACAAAAACTGAGCAGACAGGGCATGAGAGTCTAAGAGAATTTAGAGATGTTTGGTTGATAACCCGAAAACTTGTATTTGATTAGTTGAACTGTCTGGCATGGATGTGTATCTTGGTAGATGAATGCCAGGAAGACCTGGGTTCAAGCATCTACAAAGTTGAGGCACAATAAAGGAGCAGATATTCTTCCTGCTGGAATTTTCCAGATACTGGAACTGGAAAGAAGATTGACTTAATCACTACAAGTTGTGGGCAAGACCTGGGCCCTGGCAGAGGCCTCTAGAAGCTCCCACTAAGGTTGCTTTTTTTTGCATAGTAGTTCTCTTGGTCTTGCTGAGAGGAGGCAGGATCTGCCAGCTCAACCTCCCTTGAAGGCTATGAGCAGCTACTTGGAGAACAACTTGGGACTTTATTGGTAGGGCTTGTATCATGTGCCAGGAAATCCATGAGCCGTTGGAAGCCAAACTATAGATGTCCAGGCATGAACCATCTCTTGAAGGACAGCATGTCTACAGATAGCAGAATTAGAGACTTCAGGTAGGATAGAGCCAACTGATACCTAGTAAGAGGCAAAAGGTAATGTCTGCTGTATGGGGCTTAGTTAACAAAGGCATCAAGGCCAGAAATTATTTTCATTTCACTTTGTCTCCTCTATCCCATTTTGAACACTCAAAAAGCAATGTGTGACACACAAGATCCCCATTATCTAAACTGGAGCATCTCCTTCAGAGCACCTGCTGTCAGTATGGAAAACCTCACCATTGTCTGAAGAGGGAGGAGGGGTTTGCTTTCAGCCAGATGCTGTATGTCCTTTTCCACAGGGCAGGTATTTGTACCACCAAAGAAGTGTATTCAGCCCAGTCACAGTTTTAACAGAAGGCTTTGTGATGTATGCAGCCAATCTACGGCTGCTTTTAAAAAAATGTATATATAGTCAATGAATGCATCAACGCAATTGCAATAAATCCTGGTGTGTAGAAGTGATAGATTTCCTACTCTGATGTTTACGTAATGGCTCCCAAGGAGCCTACCTTCTTTTAGATAATGCTAGATTATCCATTTTTCCTTTATGCTGTGATATGAGATTAGAAGACTAAACAAAGCAGACAAAGAATGAACTATGAAAGTATATGTCGTAATGGAAAGGAATTAAAAATTAGTATTGTTAACAAGAGCAAGAAAGAAAAACCTCTCTCAAAAGATAGGCTGGAGACTGTAACCTCAGTGTCTTTCATTATATTGAGATTCTTCCTCCTTCCCTTGGGGTTTTAAGAAAAAAGAGCTGAACTTCAGGTGGGACGTACAAATCATGTAGTCTGTAGAATGTTATTTTACATTACGAGGGAGCTAACCTAAGCAGGTCAGACTGTATGCTAAGATTTTTTAAAAGAATTTAGAAAAGTTCCCAAAGTTAAGACCTGCAGGTAGTTTTTGAGCCTGCTCCATCTGTGCAGTAGCACTGCAGGGGCATTTTTTGTTCTCTCTATCACTTCTTTCTTTCCTGTTTAAACTCTTTGCAGTCACAACGTCTTCACATTCACAGAAAATGATCATTGCACTGTGTTTTCAATTTATCTGCAGTATTTTTAATTATTATTTCTATTAGCCTGGTTTCCTAAGGAAAAGAAGTTTGTATGATCACACTGTCTGCATGTAAAAACATTTTCAACCTGCTGGCAAATCATAGTCAAATTTGAAATGGAGTGTCGGTCTCAAAGATAATTGTTTATATGCATTTCATGAAAAGCAATGGCTGAACAGAGGAGAGACCCCAGGACAGTGCCCCCCTCTGAGGGGCAGTGGGAAGGACCTGGGCACTTTGTGTATTTCCCAGCTGCTAACCTTTGGTCAATCAACATGGGCACAGCTCCATGGGAGCTGCAGCTCTCACCAGCTTTCCTGGAGGCTAGGAGAGGCAAAAAGGGACCTAGATATCCCAGGGGACATTAAGAGGAGGAAGGAAAGGCAAATTTATTGTGTGTGCTGAACAGAGAGGAAAAAAAACAGTTGCATTGTCCAATTGTCCTCCAATCAATAGGAATCTAGTTTTCATTAATTCATCTGTCCTCCAGACATCTTGTGCTTTATTAGGAATATTTATAAGCTGTTATTTCAAGAAGTGTCTTCATGAAAGTAATTTTTTTCTCCGGTTTTGTTTATAAATGCCAGGGCACTCTCAGGGTGGTTGTGTGGTTTCCTTTTTTAATGGGAAGACAAATTAACTAATTTCCACTTCCCTTTGTGAGCTACTGCACCCTACAAAGAACATTGCATCTTGATGTATGCTGGCAAGAAACTTTTGATGCACTTTGTGCTGCTATTGTCTCTGACATAAGGATAAACCTTTTAGGACGGGAGGGTAAAAAAATAACAGTTGTCATTTTGAAATCAAAGTTTATTCAATAAGACTTAATCCTTCTGTGCCTGGAAACTATTGAACTGTTAGCCTCATATCTGTGCCTGGGAAGATCATGGAACAGATCCTCCCAGAAGCTATGCTAAGGCACACGGAGGACAGGGGGTTAGGGTGAGGTGTGTGTGTGATTAGTGGCAGTCAGCATGGCTTCACCAAGGGGAAGTCCTGCCTGACTAACCTACTGGCTTTCTGTGATGGGATAATCAGATTGATGGACACAGGAAAAGAAATGCATGTAATCTATCTGGACTTCTGTAAAGCTTTTGACAGTCTTCTACAACATACTTCTCTCTAAATTTAAGATATGGATTTGATGGGTGGACTGTTCAGTGGATAAGGAATTGGTTGGATGGTCTCATTCAGAGAGTATTGGCCAATGGCTTGATGTCCAGATGGAGATCTGTGACAAATGGTGTCCCTCTAGGGTCCGTACTGGGACCAGTGCTGTTTAGTATCTTCATCATCAATATGTGAGATCGAGTGCACCCGTAGCATGTTTGCAGATAACATCAAGGTGAGTGATGCATTTGTCATGCTGGAAGGATGAGATGTCACCCAGATGGACCTGCACAAGCTGGAGAAGTAAGGCTGTGAGAACCTCATGAGGTTCAACAAGGCCAAGTGCAAGGTCCTACAACTGGGTTGGATTGATCCGTGGCTTCAGTACAGGCTGGGGTTCACATGATTGAGATGAGCCCTGCAGAGAGGGACTTGGGGATGCTGGTTGATGAGAAGCTTGACGTGAAGTGGCAATGCATACTTGCAGGCCAGAAAAGCAACTGTATTCTGGGGTGCATCAAAAAGAAGTGTGGCCAGCAGGTGGAGGGAGGTGACTCTACTCCACTCTACTGAGATCCCACCTGGAGCATCATGACTTCAGGGAGAGCTTAGAACAGCTTCCAGTACCTGAAAGGGACTGACGAGAAAGCTCAGGAGGGACTTTTTATAAAGGCATGTAGTGATAAGATGAGGGGGGACAGCTTTAAATTGGAAGGGAGTGCATTTAGATTGGTCATTAGGAAGAAAATCTTCATGATGTTGATGGTGAGGCACAGGCACAGGTTGCCCAGGGAAGTTGTGGCTGCCCCATCCCTGGAGGTGTACAGAGACAGGTTAGATGGGGCCTTGGGCAGCCTGGTCTGGTGGGAGGTGTCCTAGCCCATGGCAGGGGGGTTGGTATTGGAACCCAAACTATTCTATGATTCTATGATTCTATAATCCTTACTCAGCTGTGACCTATGACTAAAACAGTATCTGTTTATTGTAATAATACAAATCATTAATTTTATTTAAATATGAAAACACTTCTATTTTTACAAAGGAATAACTTTGAAACAGGAACAGATTTTTATACTCACTCCCTTATGAGATTTTCCTGTGTTCAAGTATGATAGGATTTGTCGAGGCCAAGTGTAACAAAACTCTTATTTATTATTTTTTTGTGTGGAAATGGAGCATTGTCAAGGACCTTTTTGTCCTGCTAATGGGAAGAGGTCGCATGGTGCGTAGATGATATTTATGTGTCTGCTCTTTTCTGAAATGCTAGTCATCTTATTGAAACTCTTTGAGCCTTAGTAGAATATAGAAGACAGTGTGATATATTGCACCTTTCTGTTTCACATCTCCACTTGGTGTCGCGTGCAAGAACGAGAAATGTGCTCTCAGATACTGACTCTGCTTTCAGTGGATGCATAATTCTAGATACTTGTGGTAAGCAACTGCCCTAAATACGCAGGTGCAGCATGACAGGAAACTACATTATTTCCTTTCCCATATGCCAAACGGGACTTGATGGATGCTAGATAAATCTGTTTTGAGGAAACATGATTTGTGGATAAAAATATTTTAAATAAGCATGGTTTGTGGGTTAGCACTTCATTTAGTTTCTGTAGCACGATCCATGGGAATGTTTCTTTGGAATATCAACCAGAATTTGATTTATCCTTCTGCTACAAGTATGAGAGGGAGAATGTCACAAAGTTTACTGTTGTAAACTGTGGCTCGGAGTTCCCTGAAGTTACAAGGCCAGTATGATGCCTCAGTTTTCCATAAACCATTAGTCTTTAATGTAGACTTTAATGAGGTTTTAGATTGGTACAGTTGCACTGAAAATGCAGGTTTCCCATCACAAAATAAAACCTTTGATTTAGCATGGGAATGTTATGAGTAGGAGATTTATGTAAGAAGGTTCCAGAGTGCGATCCCCAATGGTTTTTTTTTTGAGAGCAATGTTCTAGTTTTTCCTAGCAGACTGATACATAAGTTATTCAGCAGAGGTATCAGCATCAATATAAGGATGTCGGATGAGTAGGTGCAGCCATGTTGTAGCTGAGTTTAATGACTTACCTCTGACAAAGAAGTCACATAGCATATGCAGATGTGTTCTGCCTGGCTTGACTTTGAGCTCAATCATTCTTTCCTTTCAAAATCTCATCCTAAAAGAGAATAGTGAGAGTCTGGGGAGCAGCAGAAGACACCTTTCACTCTTTCAAATTGTGTGAGATCAAGAAAGGATTGAGGCATCTGAAGATATTTGGAACACTTCTAGATTGATATTTTTCAAGCAAAACCAAGAAATATTTATCTTATGAGTTGATGCACGTGCTATTTGTATTGAGTTCAAATTGAAGAAATATTTATTGCTAGACATGGAATCTTGCAGAAGGCTTTACTCGTTATTTTAAGTGGTATTTCAAAAGACAGGAAAGGCCACCATGTAATTGAGAATGTTCTGCACAACTGGGTAACTGCAATTCCTCACACAAATATGTGATTGTACTGTACATTGAACATTGTATTGAGCTATGATTTTTTTTTTTTTTACTTTTATCCAGGAGTCAAACTACTTAGAATAAAAGCAGGGAAAGGCAAGAATAATGAATTTGTTTGTTCTTTTTAATACTAATGCTGGTGTTCTTTTAGCTCATGTGAGAGGCAATATTAAATGCTTGCAATAAATGCTTTCCAACTCTATTTTGGGGGCTAAACTTTGGTACATACCTGCATAAAGAACTACAGAACATGTATTTCAAGTCAGAGGAAGCATTGATGGCATGGAAGTAATCTGCTCAAGGTGCAGTGATGTTTAGTATTAAAACCTCCATATGGCCATGTTCTCTGTATTAACATGGGCAGCTGAGCAATGTGGCTGGAAATACAGGAAATTATTCTACAAAGTTTCAGCGGTCTTAAGTGAAAGACTAGGGTGCTATAAAGTGGAATTTCAAAAAATCAAACTCAAAAAAGCTCTTAATTATCAACCCTTCTCCCACAAATATAGATATTCTTATGTACCTTTCTTCCTCATTTATTGCACCAACAGTTAGTATAGTATTTTTGCAACAGGTTTGTATTCTGAAGATAGTCTCTAAAGAATATTGTTGGCCTCCTGTAAGTCATCTTTTCAGTTTTAGGAGGAGTAAAATTGTTATTAAAAATTAACTCGAATTCACTAAAGAAATGACAATGAGTGGGTAAATGCAGTTCCTCACAGGGGAAGAAATGACCATCTTTTACAGCCCACAGTAGTATTAGGTTTTGTAAATTGTGGGTAGATGGTCAAGTTCAATGCATTAGATTCTTTGTTATTTTTCATAGTATCTACAATACAAATAATATATTTACATACAAACTGTACAAGAGTTATAGATAGATGTACTCTTTTTAAGCCTTATTTGATTGTGGTTTCGAAAAATACAGTTCAGCTTACTATATTACTACAGTGTTCAAAGAGTCTGCAGATAATTAGCACATTTTGTGAATTAAATTTATAAGAAGTTAGAAAAGGCTTCATGAAGTCTTTACAGAATGAAAAACAAAAACCTGTTGGAAGAAAGGGAGACTTTATTTTCCAGTGGACTTAATCCTTGAGAAGTTGACTTCGATTTTTGTTTTTGCTGCAAAAGATAATTTTTAATTCTGTTTTCTCCTTCTTGTTACAGGGTAGTGGAGAAACATTAACTTTTATCTGGCCTTGTCCAAATGACCTTGTAAAAGCTCCAAGGCGGCACTCTTTTATCATTGTGATTTTTTTTTCTTACCCTGACTTCATCTTCACACCCACTTCATGAGCAATCTGCAGAGACTGGTTTCTAGCTGTCATTATTCATGCATATTTGAAGCAACTGATTGTGAAAGTCTTATTTAATTTTTAATAAGAGAATGTGTCTTTTTTTCATTAATTGTTTTGCCTCTTGTAGTATGTAATTATTCCAGTCTTTTGGATCTCAGAAAATGAAGATATTAGTGGCTGCAGAAGCTGCAGTAATATCTGTGTTTACTTGTTCTTCTATACCCAGTCAAAAATGTCTGAGACTTAAACTAAAGAAGCACATAGAGGATTTCCTTTTGCAATGGGAAGGGGAAGTCTTGATGATTTGATTTGTGGGGTTTGTTTTGATTTTTTGCAGGGGATTTGTGGAATTGTTTTGCTATTGTATTCAACAGCAGACAAAAAAACAGATGTGTATTGTAGACTGGATCTTTTAAATATGTTCTTTATAAAAATACAACACATGAAAGGAATAAAACTTGAAATACCACTGAAATTTATTCAATCTCTCCTATGTCTTTTGTGATATTATATACTAGTTTTTCACCTTGCCTTTTTACCTTGGTAACTTCTGTTACATGTGTGGGAAAAACTACTGCAAGGTTAGCTTTATCTTCTTGCTTCTTTTTGTCTCTTGTCTAATGAAATGTAATTACATCTCCCTGTTTCTGCAGACAGCATTTTTAACACTTTCCAAAAGTCGGATGCACTACCAAGGTATTTCTAATGGAAAAGAACGGTCCACAGTACATGTCAGATAAACCATACAGACAGGAAAAAGTACAAGTACATCTTAGGCAAAATTAAAGGTTTCCTGAGCATTTTTTAAATGTACAAGCATGCCACAATATATTTCTGTCACCCTTGCAATAAGAAACTTCATAATGGATCACCTGAAGTTTTCATTTGTACCATGGATGTAGCTATGTTTGCTTTCCCCTCTGGGACTCTGACTTTCTGGAGTTGCCCTTGGCTCTCTTTGCCTCAGAGAATTACTCAAATTTCTCATACTGCTACCCAGCTGATGTTAATAGGAAATGCTTAGTAATGCTCTGTGGTTTAGCCTCTTTTCAAGTATCTGACATGTGGGAAGACTTTTGCATACCTACACTATGCCACTGTATTGCAAGTGGTTTTGGGCTGTGCTATCAGACTGCTGCTTTGGAAATTGAATTCATATCTTCCTCCAAGAAGTCCCTCACCCAGTCTCCTTTAGCAGATATCAGAGCTGAGGCTAATTGTCTGCACAGTGGCATATACATACATGCTTGCACATATATTTTAAAGGAAATGTCTTTGCTTTAATCAGATCCTTATATTGTATTCTAATCAGACTAAGACTTGCAGGTCATCTTTTTGAAGCAGAGAATCTATAGCCTCTGTGCACTTGACATATGATACCCCTAGGCCCCACCAGTGAGGGCTGAATTGGAGGGGAAGTCACCATGAGCGGTGAAAAGTTAAAATGTCGTTGTGATAGTGCTGCTGTGTTTCCATATCCAAAGAAAAAAAACTTTTTATTTATCTGCTACTTTCAGTTCTGGAGCGGTGATGGCAAATCACCTTGAGTAACCTCTTCCATTAAGCTTGTCTACTTTCTTTTGGCTGTCTTCAAAGATGAAACTTGATCACAATCTTCAAAGTGCTTCCCCTTGTCCAGTGTTTCAATCTCTTATTGAAAATGCTTTTTACAAACTATTTCAGACATTAACTATTCTAGCCCTTTTAAATGGCAAAGTGTCTATATTTTCCCCTCTTATCTTTTGGAACAGAACAAACAGATCTATATGAACAGTGGCCCTGGAAGTGTCTTTGAGAGCCACAACCTGCAATGAGGATGATAAGAAGTTACATGAATCTATGAATTGATGTTAGCAGGATGTCTGGTAAATGCTGTTCTTGTCCTATTGGAAAGCTTCCAGTATATGAAAATTACCACCTCCCCACACATACATCCTGCCAAAACTTTAAGCTTGAAACAAAGGGACGTTATGAGATCCTTTTTAAAGGGGTTAGAGCAAAGTTAGGAAATGATAGTTGGATATATTTATTGTCTATCTGTTAGAGTAAGCCTTTGTTAAAATTTTCAATTACACATAGGTTCCTCTAACTTACACTGACCAAGTTAATTATGTATTATGTAAAGCCATAAAAACATATTTTATTACCATATAACAGTAAATGCAGGTTTGTTTGTTGTTTTGAAAATGCTTGTTGTTTCAATATGATCTGCATTGATAATATTGCTATTTCAGAAACAATTTCCAACAGGGAGCAGTATGGTGCTGGAAGTTACGAGAGGAAATCTCCTTGCTTTTTCATTGCTGAGACAAACTCATTTTAACAAACTGACCGAACCATTATGATCAGCTGTCCTGAATTCCAATATAACTTGACAGCAAGACTCCTATGTTTAGATTTTATAGTCTGCCCAAATCAGAAACTAGCTTCCTGTGAAGAAATGCAATGTTTGTTTAAGGACTTATGGGGTTGGTTATGCATTATGTACCCATTTTTTTTCTAATATTTTAACTATCCCTGCTTTTAAAAATATCTGCCTGATTCCTAGTTCAAAAATGCCAAGTTTCAGGTATATGTTATTGAATTTTCTTAACCACTTGGTTGGTAATCATAGGATCATAGAACAACCAGGTTGGAAGTGACCCACCGGATTAAGCCCAACCATTCCTATCAAACGCTAAACCAAGTCCCTCAGCACCTTGTCCATCCATGCCTTAAACGCCTCCAGGGAAGGTGAATCAACCACCTCCCTGGGCAGCCTATTCCAATGCCCAATGACCCTTTCTGTGAAAAACTTCCTCCTAATCTCCAGCCTAAATCTCCCCCGGCGGAGCTTGAGGCCATTCCCTCTTGTCCTGTACCCTGTCACTTAGGAGAAGAGGCCAGCTCCCTCCTCTCTACAACCTCCCCTCAGGTAGTTGTAGAGAGCAATGAGGTCTCCTCTCAGCCTCCTCTTCAGCCTAAACAACCCCAGCTCTCTCAGCTGTTCCTCACAAGGCCTGTTCTCCAGACCCTTCACCAGCTTTGTTGCTCTTCTCTGGACTTGCTCCACAGCCTCAACATCCTTCTTGTGGTGAGGGGCCTAGAACTGAACACAGGATTCAAGGAGCAGTCTCACCAGTACTGAGTACAGAGGGAGAAGAACCTCCCTGGACCTGCTGGTCACACCATTTCTGATACAAGCCAGGATGCCATTGGCCTTTTTGGCCACCTGGGCACACTGCTGGCTCATGTTCAGTCGGCTGTCAACCAACAACCCCAGGTCCCTCTCCTCCTAGAAGAGAGACTTCTCCTAGTCTGTAGTTCTGCATAGGGTTGTTGTGCCCCAAGTGCAGGATCCGGCATTTGACCGTGTTAAACCTCATGCCGTTGGACACTGCCCAGTGGTCAAGCCTGTTCAGATCCCTTTGCAGAGCCTCCCTACCCTCCAGCAGATCGACACTTCCACCCAACTTAGTGTCATCTGCAAACTTGCTAAGGGTACCCTCAATGCCTTTATCCAGGTCATTGATGAAGACATTGAACAGGACTGGACCCAGCACTGAACCCTGGGGAACCCCGCTTGTCATGGCCTCCAGCTGGATTTAACACCATTTACCACCACTCTCTGGGCCCAGACATCCAGCCAGTTTTCCACCCAGGAGAGTGTGTGCCTGTCCAGGCCAGAGGCTGACAGTTTCCGCAGCAGAATGCTGTGAGAAACTGTGTCAAAGGCTTTGCTGAAGTCCAGGAAGTTCACATCCACAGCCTTTCCCTCATCCAGCAGCCGAGTGACTTTGTCATAGAAGGCGATCAGGTTACTTTGGCAAGACCTGCCTTTTGTAAGCCCGTGTTGTCTGGGCCTTATGACCCGGTTCTCTTGCAAGTGCTTCATGATAGCACTCAAGATCACCTGTTCCATGACTTTCCCTGTCACTGAGGTCAGAATGACTGGCCTGTAGTTTCCTGGATCCTCCCTGCAACCCTTCTTGTAGATGGGCACATCAGCCAGATAAAAACTAAAAAATGTAAGAGTTTTCTATTCTTGAGACTTTTTTTTCCAATATGCATATTTGGACAGATTCACTCAATTTGCAGTCCTTGTTCAGCTTTTATTCTTAAAAATACCCCAGATTTACTGAAAATGTCAGATGCAATAGGATTCGATACATCTTCTTTTTGGAATGTGCCCTCCACCCAGACACTTGGACAGAATATTATTAGCTACTGGAAAGAGAGCTAATCCATAGCTTATATTTTATGGTGTTCATCCATGTTCGGTTCACTCCTCTGCTTCAAGAAATCCAAATCCCTGTCTTGGAAAATATCTTAACCACTGAACTCTTTAGAGTAGTTCCCAGCACCAAGGCTGTGACAACTCTTCTGCTTTATGCAAGAGAGTAGAAATTCTTGTAAAGTCAGAAGGCTTTATCTATCTCATGAGCTGGATGTTAATGCTGTGGCCCATGCCATGGCTCCCCCCATAGTAGTCTTCTCTAAGGACTTTCTCATATTGCACACTCACTCCTTTACACTTCCATGTATTTGACTTCCCTAGTCCTGCTCCTGGAGTACAGATTGTCTGGCAGAAATCCCTTTTGCCCCCTCTGTTAAGCATTCCTCCTCCTTTCCCTTCAGCCATACCCCCTTTCTTGTTAAATCCCTCTACTTTACCAACTGAATTGAATGATATGCCTGTAAACTATGAATTCTTTCATGTCACTCTTGACTCATTCAGCAGATTCTTTCTCTGCTATGTCTAATCGATGAATAAATGGACAAAAGATTATTGCTGTTTGTGGCTTCAATGTATTTTTTGTCTTTTGCAATCATTTCTCTCTTTGCAAAATATTATATCTGCTTCTTCAACTTATTTTTTTTACTGTTTGCAATCATTTCTCTCTCATTTCTGAAAGGCAGATGTGTTTTCCTGACTCCTCTCTATGTCTTCCACTTCTCCCATTCTTTCTCACTACTCATCCTATACTTTCCCTCTGTTTGGCAGTAGTGAGACATATCTGGATTGATGGGTCCACAGCTGGACTCCCCAGTACAGGAAGGACATGGACATGCAGGCAGAGCTGGGACTGACTGTTCAGCCTGGAGAAAATAAGGCGCAGAGGGATCTTACCCATGTGGGTAAGTATTGGAGGAGAAAAAATAAAGCAGATGGAGACAGGCTCTTCATTGTTGCTAATGACAGATCAAGAAGCAATGGCCCAAGAAAATTCTGTCTAAAAATACAACCTCTCCTATTTTTTTTTTTTACTGTGAGGATGATCAGGCACTGGCACAGATTTCCTAAAAGGGCTGCTCAGTCCCCATCCTTGGAGATATTCAAACCCAAACTGGGCAATCCTCAGCAACCTACTGTAGATGACCCTTCTCTGAGAAGGGAGATTGGACTAGATGACCTCCAGAGGTGCCTGCAGACCTCACCTGTCCTGTGGTGATCTCCTAATCCGCCCATAGCTATTTTCATTTTCTGTTGTCACTTATTCCTTTCCTCAGCCTGCCTTTCAAATTCCAGCCCATAATCCAAAACACTTGTTTCATCCTGCAGATGTGAACCAAAATTTTTGTGCCCCAAATATCTTTAACTGCTTCCAACATTTCTTTTTTAATTATAGACTGTTTACAGTAATTCTACACTTTTAAAATTATTTTCCAAGAAGTATTTTGAAAGAATATCACAAATTATTCCTTTTTCTCTAAACCTTGGAGTCAACCCTCTGTCTCAACCCTCCTTTCTTGTTAGCAGTAGCCAGTCATCTTGAGCTCTGATCAATGTTGCTCTCCTCCACCTCTCCACTTGATCCTGTGGGCAGTTTTGGATAGTTTTGCAGAATACTGGGCACCAGGTTTAGTGTATCTGAGGTCTGAACTGTTCATTTCCCTCCCTCATTTGTAGAGGAGGGACCCATAAGGAAGTGTCTCATCTTACCTTGAATAAACACTTTTTCTTATCCTGACCTAAAGGAGTCACCTCAGTCCCAGCTCATATTGGCAGTGGAGGGGGAACATTCACTGTGACTGAGGTGGGATAGAAATATGAGCTTAAACATCAGCATTGGAGAAAATTCACTTTATCTCCTTCAGTCTCTCATTAAAGGCTTTCCAAATTTCAAACCATTCTACGGATATCATCTGAAGCCTCTCCAGTCTGCTTTCATTAAAGAAGGGTGAGTTTTATTCTTGTCAATACTAACTTTTTTTTTTTTCACTTACATCCCACACTCTCCATTCCTCGTTTTCTGATCTTTACACTTAGCCCTTTAATAAAGAAGGCAAGCCCAGATTATTCTGCTGTCTGGATGTCTCTAGAAACTATCTTTATCTCATTCAGTTACTGTCAACCACAACCTTTACCACCAATTTCTCTTTGCCTTCCCTTCCCATCCATGAACTCCTTTGAACTACATTTGGGCAAAAAAAACCTCCAACAAGAAATGTTGTTCTTGAAAGATCATTCCCACTTAGTATTTTCTTTTAAAGTCTCTCTAGTAAATTTTTTATTTGCTTACCTAGACATTGAAGTTTGAATAGTGCTTTTATTTAAATGAGAAAGTCATATGGCCTAATATAACACCACTATTTTAACAAATGCACATTTTGTCTGACTAGTAAATCCCCCCAAAATAATGCAACATTCATCTTTCGTGTTTCATCTTTCATTAAATCATGTTGGCTGGTTTTAATTATACTGCTCTCTCTTAATTTTTATTGAGCAAATTCTATTCTGCCTTCTTGAGATTTTGCCCAGGGTAAGAAAAATTGACAGACCTGTAGTCACATTTTAAGCACACTGTCCTTTGGAAATACTGAAAAATCTGTTTCCTGTCTTCTCTGCTCAATCTTTTGGACAGTCACCGTATCTCAGAGGATTTACCCAGTATCCTACTTTGAAAACAGCAGTTTAACAATCTAAGCAGTCAATAAGTTTACAGCCAGTGGTCCAGGTTTATTACTACACTGCTTTACTAAAGGAATAAAACAATATATATTTCCCTACTCTAATATGGAAATAGTCATCTGTCTGCTTCTCAAAAATAAATAAGAATTAATTTTGTTAGAAGAAGTGAGGATTTTGCACTTTTGCCTTTTCTTTAGCATATGTTTGTTATTGAGATAATCTGTAGAGGTGACTGGTTTCTTTGCTGGTGCTTCTTGTCTTACATTCTTTTGTCTCTGCCTGGAGTGGGGTGTTTCCCTGAAGATAGATGCATGGTAGCAATAGAATCATCAAATCATAGATTAGTTTAAGTTGGAAGGGAACTTTAATGGTTATTTAGTAAAAAACCCCTTACAATGAGCAGAGACACCTTCCACAAGGTCAGATTGCTCAGAGCCTCATCCAACCTGACCTTGAATGTTTACAGGGATGGGGCATCTATCACATCTCTGGGCAACCTGTGCCAGTGTTTCACCACACTTGCTGAATTTTTTTTTTTCCCTTTAGTTTGACCAGCAGGTCTCAATTCAGCCATGCTGGTCTCTTGCCTTCCTTTCCAGTCTTCTTACACCTGGTGACTGAGAGCTCATATGGTCTATGGTAAGCACCCTTAAAGATCTGCCAGCTCTGCTCTAGTCCCATGTCCATGAGGGCAGTTTCCCAGGATGTCCTACTGATGAACTCCTGAAGACTGGAAGTTTGCTTCTGTAAGCAAGAGTGGTATTATCCTCCTCATGCTTTAAGTCTAGTTTAAAGCATGAACCATGCAATCTCCTGAGCAAAGACCCTCATCCCCCTTTTAGAAGGGTGAGTCCCATCTGATGACAGCAAGTCTGGTGCTATAAGACTATCCCAATATGTGGCCATCCCATCTGATTCTTCTAACGTCTCTGGCCACAACTGTAAGAAGAGGGAAAAAAACCCCCCAGTGTCCTAAATTCCCTTATCAACTGCCCCAAAGCCTCAAAGTCTTTTTTAGTAGCCCTAGAACTATTCATTGCAGCTTCGTTGTGACCCACATGGAAGATTATGTGGACATTGGCCTCTTATAACAGGAAACATACTCCAGTGCCAGCATTTCCCAGACTACACTTGGGTTACGGGTGTTCCCAGAGGCTTTGTTTTCACAGGCCTTGGTACATGACTAGTAAGTGCTGGAGAATCGCAATGTCTCATTTTCACAAAATATGATCCTCACAGCAGATAAAATTTTAGTAGCCACCTTCCATATTTACTCTTGGTGTATACCTGATACCAAAGATCTCATCTAAGCGTCACTTCAAAGCTTTGAGTAATATTGTGGCCTAGAAGGCAAGATGGAAACAGCCAAGTCTGCTCATCATTACTGTCCTCTCATTTACAGCCAAAAGTCTTTTGGTTGGTTGAATTGCATTTATTAAAAGCAAAACCAGAAAAAAAAAAAAGGCATTCATCACCTTGAGAATCCACAGTCTCTTCTTTAATGTAGGGTGCTCTATGCCATTTCAATTCTGGTTTTTTTGCTTTTGTTAAGAAACTCTATTGCTATTGACTGTCTTTTTTTTTAAAAGAAAAAAAAGAAAAAGGATGCAAAAGGCTTGTTGGAATGCTGGTATCTTGATTTGTATTTGTTTTGCTGATCTACACAACTGAATTGCTTCCTTCTTTGTCATCAAGAGTCTGGAAAACAGATGTTGTGCTGTTGTAGCACATCTTGAAGGTCAGCAATGGCTAGCACAGCAAAACAGAGACTATTGCCTTCAATCCTAGAAACTGGATTACTTCTCTTTATTCACATATCCGATCCAACCGCATTTTAATAAATCAAAACGACTTGCTACAATGAACTAATCTGGACTTTTACTGGAGATAAAGGTAATTGGATTGCAACTGCAAAGCCATAATACATGAGGTAATTGCTTAGGTATTTGTCACCTATTTTGCCCCATTTCTTTTTAACTTGAATAAAATGGGAAAAAACCCTAGAACAACCCAAATCATCAAGCCAAAACCTCCAAACCTAGGCAACCAAACCAAACCAAACAAAAATCACCCAAATGCTCTTTTTCTTTTATCCTCTCCAGAGAAAATAAATGGTTGAATTTCGTAAGCTCGTAAGCTGGTCTTTTTTTTTTTTTTTTGTTAGTCTTTTTTTTTATACGTGACTTTTCAGAAGTTCTGCAGTACCTTGTCGCACGGATCAATTCTGATGAATTCTCTGTTCTCTTGAACTTTTATGTTATTTATATGTGAGATCAAAACTTGATGGGCCAATTACTTTACTCTTTAAATCAATGTCTCTCTTGTCTCTCCTTCAAAAAAAAAACCAAAGACTGTATGAAGCAATGATTTATCCTGCTTTCTCTGTCTGATCTGGTGAAATGCATTGCTTGTTCTTTATGCACAGGCGATTGTCTCCGGTAGAAGGCAATGGGAAATATTGGAAATTAAATAGGTTAAACTGATGGGAAGGAAACCTAACCATGAAGATAAAGTAATTTTAAAAATAGATTAAATTTAATTATTACCTCAATTTACATCTCCTTTTGACTTCAAGTGGGATAGCAAACACTTGTGTCTCCTGCAGGTTTACAAAATGGTGTCACAAAATGGACGTGGGAAATGGGCAGTTTTCAGGACTTGGGAGTGAGTAAGTGGGCTCATGCACAAACAGCAAAAACAAATGCTACTGCGTTTGCATTTTGCAAAATCTGTGATTCATGCAGGATATTTTTCTTACTGATTCTAGTTTCAGTTTAACATAGATAATGGTAATCTTTATAGTGGTCATTTATTGCTGTGAGACAGAATAAACTGAAAAGGTAGATGGAATGCAAATATAGAGATGGTACCAATAGATGACATATTAGGCTTGCAGTTACCATAAGGAGAGGACAAGTGAACACAAATTGGTCCTGCAGGAGCAATTTATTTTCTGTCCCAAGGAGTGGCTTTACTGAAGGAAGGGTTCGTTTTTCTGACCTGTCTGTAGGGCAGATCTCTGGAACCATCTGGTTTGGGGATCTTTGACATACAAGATGTCAATCTCTGAGGATATCTGTCTGACTTGCTGTCTATGGAGAGAACACAAATGGTCACCGTAGACGGTATCCCTAGTTTTTCGGGTGACGTAAATACAGCTACAACATTTTAAAAACCAGATAAAATGACTGACTTGCAACATATTCTCATGTTTGCAGCTACATGGGTAGTCCTTGGGCCTTTAGAAAAAAATTGCTTTCACAAATAAACAGGAAAGTTTTTCAAGAGACTACAGTACTCCACACTTCAGGCCATCAATTATCACAGATCTGTCCTTCAGCCACATACAGGGATCACAGTTGAGAATGGAGGTCTTGATATTCATTGATATATATTATCAGAAATTATATGTTGATAGTTGTGGCAGTCCAAGCTTAAGGGTTGTAGAAGGGTCAACTGAGGTTAGAAGACTATTCTGTGGGCACACATTGCTATGCATTGCTGTTCACTGGGTGTTGCTGACCTAAAAAGGCTTTGTTGAAACAGGCAAGGCAGAGGGTAGGGGGGAAAAAGAATATAATACACAAACAGAGTGATGACTGGCAAACAACAAATGAGTTCTCAGATACATTTATTAATTATCTAATTCTTCAGGAGTTCATTAGAGAGGGTTAACTTAACAAAGGAAATAAGGGCATCGTAGAATCATATAATCATAGAGTTGTAGAATGGTTTGGTTTGGAAGTGACCTTAAAGATCATCTGGGTCCAAAACCCCTGCCATGGGCTGGGATGCATTCCACTGGATCAGGTTGCTTGAAGCCTCATCCGGTCTGGCCTAGAACCCCAGGTATGGGACATCCAGGACTTCTCTGGACAACCTGTTCCAGAGCCTCACCATTCTCACAGTAAAAAATTTCTTCCTAATACCTAAGCTAAATTTACCTTCCTTCATCTTAAAACAGTTATGTCTCATTCTATCCCCACACTCCCAAGTAAAGACCCCCTCCCCAGCTTTCCTGTAGATCCCATTTAAGTACTGGGAGGCTGCTATAAGGTCTCCCTGGAGCCTTGCCTTCTCTAACAAGCCAAATCCTCTCAGGCTGTCCTGTTTCAGCCCTCTGATCATCTTTGTGGCCCTCCTCTGGACTCACTCCGGGTCACTAGGAAGGGGAAGAAGTGGAAAGAGGCTGATTTGTGTTGGCACAAGAAGAGAGCAGAGGAACCTGAAGCTGAAATGAAATGGTTGTGAAGACGGCATGTGAGCAGCCAGCCAGCATAAAAGCTTTTGTGGTCCCAGGAAGGTGGCATCTGCCTAGAACTGCCTTCCATCAAGTCTACATGGCTTGAGAGGTAAAAAGAAATTGTCTCAGGATATTATGGTTGTGTGTGAGTTGGAGTGACATTACTCAATAGCTCTGGAGTAGGTTTGCTCCAGGAGGGAGCTCTGACTATGGCTAACTGGCACCTTTCTGTTTCTTTCCTTTCTACAGCCTGAAGAGGTGTCTCTGCCATCGATGGGCTTTCATTCACATCCCAACTAGGAGGCATCTAGGCAGGATCAGGCCTTGGGAAGATGAAGCACTATGGCTTTATTATTGCTAAAAATCTTTTCATCCCTGAGCCACCTTGCTTCACTTGGCTGCTGTTTGTCATGCATCTGTTTGAAGGAGACACCACTCATAAATACCTAGTACTCAGGTTTATGTCACTCAATACAGTATTTCATCCTTAAAAGACCACACAGGCCTCAAAGATACCTTGAATCTGACAGCATTTTAAATAAATATGTATGGTGAAGTCATAAAGAGGGGTAAATCAGCATGACCTCGGTGACACGGAGTCCTTTAAACTGCATATGAATTACATTTGTTGGTGTGAGCAATCCTGACCGGCTGAGTCTCGTGCATTGTGAAGGAACTGCACAGCTCTGGGCAGGCTGGGGGGATTCGCAGACACTCCCTATGGCAGATTGGGCTGGCAACATACTTAATCCTGGGAATCCTTTCAACAAGCTGCAGCCTATTGCTACCACACCTCCTTGCACCTCCTAAACATACCGACTGTGCATCTGCTGAGGGTGCCAAAGCAGTGCGATCATGCACATCAGTAAAGGAGATATTGGAAATACTTGGCAGGGTCAGCAATATGCTAAGACACTGCCTGGTCTCTGTGACAGTTAAAGCCCACAGATGAAGGCAGAACCAGCTCACTGTGTTTGATTGCAAAAAAAGACATTAACTGCAGAGGTGTGAAGCCAAAGATTTGGCTGCTATGTTCAGTCCTTCGACATGTCAGGGAAAAAGGCCAGTACTACTATATGCTAATAGCTCCCAGTAGTGACAAGTTAGAATATTCCTTGGACACTTCTTTACCAATGGATCTATGAAGCCTTTTCCTACTATAAGAGGGTACGGTAGCCTGTAAAATGTGGTCCACTGTGCCAAAGCCTATTCAAACATGTGCTACAAAGATTTTGTTTAACAGTTCCCCAAGCTCCCAGCAAATGGTTAATCATTCCTTCACCACAGACTACATTCCCCAAGTGTTAAGGGGCCAGTAAATGTCTACCAATAAACTTTTATAATGAGCTGCTGTACTGAGTGTCCAGCAGTCTCACTTTCTCTGTTACCTGACCTTGCCTGTATATGGATCAGACCCAATCACTTCTGGGGTATCCATGCCTGTCGCTACAAATAGATCATGCTGGAGTTTATTAATCCACTTTTCTCAGTTCTGCCACCCTGGACAGCATGGTAGCATTAGTTGTGTTCACTCAGTACTTCCATTTCTTATTGAGTGATGATTACATTTGTGCAGCAGGGACCAGTGAGTCATCAAAGGGTATAAATTCCAGGCTCTGTTTAAATGCTAAAAAGGTGATAAATCCATGATGTATGAACACCTAAAATCTTCTGTGGTTGGGGAAAGTAGTATGCTATAAACAGGATTTATTTTCAATATATTAAAAATTTCTTGAGTACTCTGCTGATAAATATCACAAGGGGCTGTATTCTTATTGTGCTGCAATTAAAATGAATATTTCAGAAATGTCTGCCCCTGGCTGGCAATAATGACAGTGGAAACAGGTGAGGAAAATAAAAGTTAATGAAACTGGACTTGAGTTAAGAGATGTCACAAAACTAACTTTATTCCATACGTGCACAAGTCCCATTTAGAGATGTTTAATAGTAAGTATGTAACTGTTATTACACTCCTAAATTAATCTTTTTTGACAGTGAATAGTTCATTACTGGTTGCTCAAAGACAGAATTTAACACCAAGCATACAGCTTGCCAAAACCTTTCAGCTCAGGGACAACAGTCTTCAAAAGATGACAATGACAAATACCCCACACGTTTAATCCAAAAGGTCTTTGGATGCAGCTCTGTGATCTCTGAAGGGGAACCTCGTGAGAGTTTTCCAGTGGAACCATAGGCCTGGGTGCCCCACAGGGCTCCACCCATGGCACAAAGGGGGTCGTGCAATGAAGTGTGCCTATGGCATCGGCATTAAGTCTGTTGGCAGCCCTCTTTCCCTCTTTGCAACTGGGGTGGCTGGAAGGCATCCATATGTCCATGCACTGAGCAAGTCAGGGAGCACCGTATGTTTCTGCCTGCTGCTAAAAAAAAAAAAAAAAGGAAAATAAAAGATTTTTTCTTTAAAAAAAGAGTCTTGATTCACTCTTTGAGTAGAAATTAACTTTTAGTATTAATTCTTACTCTGACCACCAGTGCCTAGTTGGTTTTGTTGTGGGGCTCTGCAAAAATGAAGGAGAATAAAGAATGATTAACCTAAGCTGGCACAAGGAAAAGATCCATCTTAAAACTGAAAGAGAAGCATTAGATGTATGACCAAGGAAATCTGTCAGAAAATATCATTGTCTTGGAATAAAACAGCCAGCTGGGACCAATACCAGAAAAGACATAAAGTATTTTTTAAGATAAAACATCCAAATATAAACACTCATTTGATTAGTTACAATGATAAGTGTGTAAAACCACCAGAAATAATGAAATAAGAAGATTCTTATGTTCTACACGTATAAGAAACAAACGCATTTCCAACCTAATAATAGCAGGAGATCAGGAAGAAGTATATAAAAATCAGCAGGAAAGCCTTGAAATGAAACAAAGAACTTAAAGTCATATGAAGGTTAAGAGAAAGGAGCCAACATGAACAGCCAGACTAAGACTTAAATTCAGTGCTGGTCAAGCCTATAATAACAAGATCTATGAGTAGGATTGAGGTGTGATGTACAGTTCAGAGCTCTTGCAAGTCTTTCTTCCGCATCCCTGTTAGATAAAACTTCATTCAACGTCCATCTTTGAAAGAAGTCTTGTAAAAACAATTACACTGAAAAGATATTGGTCAAAAGGCCTGTATTTTTTCAAAAGACATGTATCCATCTTGTTTTACTGACCCATAGCATCCACTAGCAAAAATGCAGTTGTTTAGTGCAATGATACGATTTTAAAATGATGTACAAAGCTTTACAGATTTTACTGAAATAAAGGACATAAGCCAAAGAATAGAGCAAGAAGAGAACATCTCGAAGATAGAAGGAGCATTTATATTGGTAGCAAAGGAATGATATGCAAGTACCTCATGGAAAGCATATTACTATGCTGGGACAGCAAAGCAGAGGGATTTTTCGTTATAGAGAAAACCTAAATATCTTCATCTACTTTTACTAGAGTGTAAGTCTAGATACCAACTGTATTGCAGAAAAAGATACGAGACTGAATAGTTTTAATGAATTGTGATAACATCCAAAAATCCAGGCTAATAACATGAACTATGTTCTTTTCTTCATTCTGTAACAGAAATACACACATAAGGGGAAGAGGATGGAATTGCTTTGATATTGCCACATAAAGAAGCAGTGCAGGCAACGGCAGGAACTATAAGGCATGAAATAGATAATATACTGCTAGGAGACACATATCTTATCCTTACCACAAAAGAGAAAAAGGTGGAAACTTGCTGTTTTGACACAACTCCAGCTAGGTGAAACTCACCTTAAGACAATGATGCTAAGCAGAAGTAGTAGATACTCTTTTTCTATAACAAGCCTGGGAGGCAGACCTCTTGACTGATAGTTGCTTATTGTGTATACAGTATTCCAATTGTGGACAATATTTTTATCTCAACTAAATTGTTCCATGGAAGCAGTGAAATGCCACCATGACCTGTCACTTGAATAACTTTTCGTCACTGGGGGCATTTTATTTATTTCAGTAGAAAATTGAAATTTCAATTTTCTGCTTCTGCAAATTCTTAATTTTCCATCTCTTTCCAACTAATCAACAGGTAGGATTAACCTGATTCTAAAAATAAAGGCATCATTCGTTACCCTTGGCTCCTTCTAGTGTAGTAAACAAGGTGTTCTTGTTGGGTGACAAATCTTATCCTAAAGCAACTTTCTAATGAAGGCAATTTTAAATTATTTCTGAAGACCCAACTCTCTTTGTTGGCTACAGAATGATCATACTTGGATTAGTTCAGCTTTAGAAATCTACCCCTGGACTGTGAAAGCAGGCTGGCTCAGATCTCCTGAAAATCATGAGACCTTGATATTCTTTTGTGGGTTACAGGTCATTGGAGCACGATGAAACTGCATCAGAAATCAGTGGGCAGCATCTAAGAGTCCAGACATTGCTAGTCCTATAAGGTCCTCTGCTTTGTTCTCAGTGATACCAAGCAGATAACTTTAAATTGATATCTGTCAAGGTCAGATCAGACTGCAGGGAGCCTACGAAGTCAAGAATCCTGCCAGGGATGGGTGACAGAAATGCTGGGTTTAAAAACCCAACCCTATAGTAGGTAATAATAATGAAGACTTTCAAGAACATTGCTTTAGAAATTGTGTGCATTCAAATGTGTACCTTTGTTAGACTGGATTGGATGCGATGGCTGTGTCATATTAACAAGGGATTTTGCACAACAGAATCAGATTTGTACTGCAAAACTATTGTTGCTGAGGAATGCGCACTATCCTTTTTTTCAGTAGTTTGCCTATGAACTAACCACAGATTAATGCACACTAGTGATTATGGCTTGTTAGAGGCCTTACATGAGTCTTTCTCATACTTTAGCTTCATCTGGAAAGATATGATCCAGGACTATCGAAGACTATTCTGAAATGTGAGCCCAATAATGGTGATTGGCACACTGAGGAGATTAACTTCTAACGTACACTGTTGATCTGAATTAAGGTACTGATGTGGACACACCCAGAGTTTCAGTTCTGTTGAAAATCTCAAGACCTTGAAGAAAACATTCAAGCAGAATGAAAAGTCAAAACATTTCTTTCCTTTCCCCATTTTTTACTGTGTTTTATTTCAGAAAAACTGGGAACATTTTTTTTTTTTTTTTATGATGAACAAGCTCCCTAGGTCTATGGGAGCAGAAAGGCAGAAGAGAAGGTAGAAAAGCAGAATCAGAAAGTCTTCTCTACCAACAGTGCAGAGGACTCCTTGGTTTGGAAACTCTTAAGGTAGCTTGCCTGGGAATGCAGTCAAGATGCAGGACAAGCCTCAGGTGTAAGTTTCATTATATGCAGTAAATCCTCACCACATTCTTTTGAGTTTATTGGATTTTTTTGACATGTCTTAAAAATTCTCAACTTATTTAAACACCACTAAATACAAAATTATCCCTCCAGAAATAAACAGAGCCCAGACAGACTCAGTGATTGTTGTACAAAGTAATAACTTTGAGAAAACATTGGATATCTTGTTAGATATACTTGTAAGATGAACATCTGCCATCCCCTAGTGGTTTACTTCTAAGTCGTTGGAGAATGGCTGCCTGCATGACACAAACACATTTGATGCATATAGGTGCTGGAAAGTGGTCCTTCCCCTATCTCTAGAATCAAGAAGAATGTTGTGGATATCTAGTCAGACCCTGTTGACACTGCTTTTGAGAAAATGACTTTAAAAAAGAAAACGAAGTTCAGAAAAAAACCACAATTGATATGAAGTCTGAAAAAACATTCATTTCCGCATGACAAGCTGTAGGTATAACATCTTCATTGTTTGTTGAGAAGCTGAAGAACCAGGGACTGAACATTAGGAAAGTTGAATGAAATCACATCAGATACTTAACTGTCAAGGTCAAGAAAGGAATATCTATGGGGAAAAAGATAAGGAGGAAAAGACAGACATCAAATATTACAAGAATTTTTACTCTGTTTCCAAGATAACAACTTTGTGGGAAGATGTGTTCTCTGGAAAGTGACTTCTTTGTGTACCTTTCTTCCAAGGTTTTCACAGATTATAAGCTGTTTTCCTGTAAATCACTGTCTGAGAGGGAAGCCCTTTGGAGTAATGCTGGAGAAGCATTGGAGACAAATCAGTAATGTCTTCATCATTCCAAATCATTAAGAGAAACTATATGGCCTCCTAAACAATTACATTCCTTAATCCCCTAAAGGAGGCAAGTTTAGTCTTAAACCTTTTAAAAAAGGTATTGTTAACCAATTGAGTATTAGAGCTCTCAAATGTGGCTGTGCAACTGGGAGGGCTTCGGCTATGACTAATGCATTTCCAGTTCCCATTGTGACCATCTAGGAGAAATTATGTCCCCAGAGGTTGAAAAACGCAGGCCTAGTTCAACTACAAATGTAAGGAGGAGTGGGGAGGGCAGGGGATAAACATACTATTCAGTATAAACCTATGGTCTTTGCCCTTTGTCCCTTAAAATTAGGAAATTCCAGGAAAGTCTGTGGAGAACTGAGCTGTGTTTGCCATATATCCACAACAGCATTGATGTGGAAAAGAAAGTCATATGAATTGGAAAAGAGCAGGTAAATTAAGCCACAGCTACTCTTTGATCTATGCTTCTTACCTTCTAAATTGTTGCCTTCCTCTGTCACAAACATGGAAGGGAAATGCTGGGGTGATCCAGTATTCAGGTATTTTAATGCATTTCCTAGCATTGGTTTATGGATTGGAGATGCTTCTCTGCTGAAGTTAGCACAGGCTTATGCACCATGAAGAGTGCAATAGAAATAATAAACAACATTAATAAACTCCTCAGACAGTCAGATACTCTGCTGTTTTCAGCCTTGCTAAAACATATGGCACTTCCACACTGGTGCTGTACAAATAACATTAACATGTGCAATCTGTATTTAACAAAACATTACGGTTTGAGTTTGAACTACCACATTTTCACACCCCAATACTAGGCTGAAAGACTCGGCAAGACAATTTCCTTTTAGAAAAAAATAAATTAGTTCCTTTTTCTTCGTTGCTTTGTATGTGCCCAGACAGATCCCACCTGCTCTCTTCGTGTCAGTAAATCCATTGGCACAATGAGACCGCTTTCGAGAGAGCATTGCCTGCTCTGGGACATTTGGCACAAAGCACACCAAATTTGACATAATTTCAATAATTTTATGACATTACAGCTGCTTTTCTCCATGCTGTTTCTGTGTTTCCACAAGCTCACATCTCCCTTCCTTGATTATCCTTGCTGGAGAGCTGACTGCCATCTAGTGATCCCTTTAACTACCTTGTTCCCTATTGTCACTTTCCAGTATGCTTGTCTTACAGCTCCAGTCTTTTAGTTTATAGCCTGCCCTCTTTCTCTTTTCCCCTGGTGTTATGAGCAATATCAATTATAAAGCTTTGAAACACAGCCTACCAATCCCAGCAAAGGACAAACTAAATGTGATATTAAGTCATAATTTCAGTCCACATAATTTTTTTTCTCCGTCTGTATTTTATAGAAAGGATATTGGATTTCTGTGTTTCACTATAACCTTGCTGTCAAATAAAAGCCTTCAGCAAGGGAGAAGGTTGTTTAACCCACCAGAAATGAACTATTGTAGTTGAATGTATTTAGCACGTTAATATGCCCATCTACCCTGGTACATGCTGTCCGCATTTTTTGGCCGTTTCTCTAAATGACTTGGTGCAGCTGCCTGTGTGTTGAGGGCACAGACAGAGCTCAACTATGTCTAGCACCATGCCAAGAAACCTTGCTTGGAGCAAACCCTAATGACTCCATGCTGCAAAAAAGATGCATCCTCACTGCACAAGCCCTTAAATGTCAGCCATCCCCCAGCAGGTACGTCCCCCAGCAGCGACAAAATGAGATACTGTATATGGAAACACGATCCTTTTTCTGAGTTGTTTAGTCACCCAGTCCAAATTAGATGCAAACTATCCTTAATTCATTAACATCTGAGCAAGACTCGGAGGAGGTAAAGCACTCTAACTGCTGAGAATCATGATAATTAATTTCCGAGTCCAATCCAATTAAAAAAGAACTTCAAAGGAGTTTTGAGCAGGGAAATCCAAGATGTAAGTTATTTGAAATAGGAGATATTAAACTCTCTTCCCATACAGTCCTAAGCATCCCCACTTAACAAAATGAAGATCTTCCTATCTCTTTGGTGTCCATTCAGAAATGAATGGAGGAAGAGAAGGAAGATGACAAAATAAATGTTTTACAGATGCAGGCAAACAACATACTCTGCAGACTGAGAAGTAACCAGTCTGTATTAAAAAAAAAATATTAAAAAATCAACCAACAACTGTGAGATTAATGTTGAGCTGGCAAGTTTCTCCATGCATGAGAATAGCAATCATATTAAAAAGACAGGTGCTCAAAAACACTAGAGAAATCACTGTGGTTTATTCAATGCGTTCAGGGAATCTCAGACACGTGTTGATCCTGGGAGGAGAGCTAAAAGCTTAATTTTTCAATGAGCTGAGAAAGAAACAACAATTTGTCTGAAGACCGTGAGGACTCTAGAAAATGTAAATAGTATCGAGGCATTAGGAATAAGTTTGCTACAGGCACAAGCATCAGTCACATCCTAGTTCCAACCAGCCAAAGCTCCAATGCAATATGCCTGGTATATCCACACTGAGCACCCAGGTCAGCTTCATAGGTCTAGGACTGTTGTAAACAGCTTAACTAGCTTTGAAAAAATTCTTAGGTGAGATCTGTCATTTCTACTCTCTTAAAGTAAGTGACTTCCCAGAAGAACTGGGAAGGTGCAAACATGGGAGGATAGTAGGAAATAATGCACCCAGGAGGGATTTTGCAGATTATCTGGATTCATTGTTCAGCTCTCTTGATGATCAATGGTAGTTGCTACTGTCTCCCTGCTTCAGTTTTCCCATTTAGAAAAGGAAATAATGATGACAATATTTGTCAAACATCTCCAGACCTCTTGAGGTAAAACACTGTTGAAAATTAGCATCGTGCAACAGAGCCTACTCCAGGGATGTCTAGAAAAAGGTCAGAACCAGGACTACAGGTCATGGTCATGTGTCTACCTTAATTTCAAACTGTCTTCAAAATTCCTTCCTAAAAGCCAGCAGAATGGGGTGAGCTGCGCACATCCTATTTTGCTAGCATCACCTGGGCTGCTCATTTGAGGTCAGTTTATCTAAAAAAGCTGAAATTGTGAGATTATGCTCTGAAGATGGTACCCTCTTGTGTTGGGCGTTTGGATTGCTGGCAGAAAGCCTTCACACCTAGCAATTTGCCACTAAAAGCAGCAGCTAGTAGTGGAGATATTTCAGTCTGGCTGGAGAGGATTAGTCACATCCTTCTCTCTCCGCAGAAGTAATTTCATTTATGCATTGTGACTCTGTGTCTATTGTATTTATTAGTGATACACAGCACAACCCAGGAAAACTGTTCCCGATCAAACGAAGCTCTCGGTTAACATGCAGTAAAATACACCCTGAAAACAGATTACCTAAGCAAAGAGCCTAAGCAAAACAGAAAATGAAGTCCCCAAGAGACAGCTTGTGGTATGTGTCACTCAGTCCACTTGAAACAGACTACAGTCAAACTACAAACTTAAGTGCAGGAGGGATTTGCCCAAAGAAGCATTCAGAGGGAGGTAGGAGACCCAGAAACTCAGTGTGTTACATTTCCAGGCGGTAGGATGCCTGGTTTGTGAGGTTCAGGGTTGACCGTGGTCAGGGTTGAAATGAGACCTTGTCCCGAGGCAACCTGAGAGATTGGTGCCAGTGAATTTTTGCAAAAAACAAACTGTCCTTGAGGGATGAAACCTAGCTCAGCAGATGTCATCAGTAGCATTGACTTTAGCAGGAGCAATACTTCACACTACAGCAGACAGTGTCACAGAGGAACATCCAACTTGCAGATTGGACTAATTAAAGGATTGCTACTCTGCCAGCTGGATAATCAATGTCTTTTATACTATTAAGCAATCTAATCATTTACTGGATACCTTTATGAAGTGCAATAGCTCTCAAGGCCCTTTGATTAAAAAAAAAGAACAAAATGTTTGATGGATATAGAGAATATTTCATTATTTCCTGGGTCAATGCAGCAGCAGAATTTGAGAAGGCTTGAAAATGTTGGTTTCCACATGCGCAAATGAAGGAATACATTCCTTCCAAGCGATACCAAATATTCCTCTGGGGTGCTGAGAAAGCACCAAGTATTGGATTGTAATATCAGTAGTTTCATGTTTCTTCCACTGATGATGAAGCACTTTTTCCCTATTATAAGTGAACATTTTGTAACTGACTTGTCTTATTTGGGCTGTAAGAGGTTTGCCTTGAGACGTTTATTATTTACTCAATTCTTATTTGCCACACTAGAATGCGTTCACAGAAAAGCACACACCAATTTTTATTATCAGTTGGGTGGTTCTGTTTTTCTTTAAGAGGAGAACAAGCGAAATATTTCCTGTTGTGTTTCAGTTATCCATCGATCCTCAGGCAAAAATAGAGCAAAAGTTCAAAATAACATGGCTGGATACAGTACACGTACAGTTTTATTGTAGAATTGCTTTTTTCCATTTATGTTTCT
The DNA here is from genome assembly GCA_033558105.1 of Coccyzus lansbergi. Lineage (NCBI taxonomy): Eukaryota > Metazoa > Chordata > Aves > Cuculiformes > Coccyzidae > Coccyzus > Coccyzus lansbergi. The sequence continues at coordinate 822,084 of JAUMJK010000869.1, forward strand.
GATTGGCTGCTTGGGCAGTAGGAAATTAAACCATAAAGAATAAGTTGCCGTATATGATATTGCATTTCTAGAGGAATGGCAATGGAAATGCGTAGGCTGGGGGCCCACATACATTCCTCTCTCCTGGTATCAAGAACTGAAACAAAATCTCACATACCGCTGCTCTAGCCCTCTGCAGTTTATTTCACTGTAACATTTCAGTAAAAACTAGTGTTAACAAAAAGAAACCCAAAGCTTCAGCCAATGTGCTTTTAACAGCTTTGTTGTGACTTTGCTTTTGTTACACAGATGAAAGTTCCCTACTTTTATCCCTCCAGCCATTCCTTTTAAGTCTGTCTGACTCTTACAACATTTCACCCACCACCAAATGGACGACAGGGTATGTCTGCCCTTATGGCTTAAAAACTTATCTGAAAGGTTCCCTTAAGCCCGGGTATATCTGAACAGTCCAGCTCCTGCGTAGTAGTCCTTGCATGTCATTGAGCAGATGGCTACGTAACCGCTGCATGACCATGCTGTGAAAAATCAAATCTATTCTCCCATGAGCACTTTGGTTTTCTTTTACTTAATTTTCCTGAGGATTTTTTATACAGGAGCAACCAATTAGCAAGAGAAAGTAGAAAGAAAATAAGTGACTTGAAATATAACATTAAAAACTACAGATTTAAAATGCAGTTTGATAAGTAGCTCATTTATTCTTTTGCAGCCACCTTCACTTTTTTTCTGCAGAAAGAGAACATTTTCTTTTCATGGCCACTGGGATGCCAGCAGGGGGTTGGCTTCAACGAAAGCTACATTTAGCCGTAAATGTAGATGTGGTGCCAAACTGTCATGATTAAAGTACTATACTACATTGGGTCTTGAAAGGTGAACAGAAATATTAAGAAAAAATGGCATTGTGCTGCATAATAAGGCAAAATGTCCTCATATGTATTGTTAGCAGACACTTCAGTAATTCTTTCTTAAGGTTAACTTTTTCTCCCTTAATGGGCTCATTGCATTGCTAGTCTCCTGCATGGGGCTAGCTCAAAGACTCCTGTAGTCCCCAGGACTTCAGCTCTTTTCACCAACAGGTACCAGATAGGATTGACTGCAAGCTGCCCTGGTGGTTCTCATGTGAGGGAATCGACAGAATTCCTGGAGGCTGCTAGAACAAAATTTGCTGATATGAACAGAGGAAGACCAACTTTTTTAAAAACTAAACATTTTGAAAGCATTTTCAGTCTGAAAAACATTTTCTTTTCTTTCAAGTAGAATATATATAGAAATGTAAATAAACACACATGTACAGAATTTAAAAATGCATTATTTTTTAAAGAAATAAATATTCCCAGCCATATTTCAGGAATCTACTGAGATGTTATCAATTTAAATAAAAAGTTCAAAATAATTTAAATTGTAGTGCAGCAGGTTATTGTCTATCAGAGATACTGACCATATGGCTGAGTAGGAGTACTTTATTCCATGAAGTATACGGTTTAACGTTTTCATTGGTTGTCATATATGATATCACATCTAGTATGTATGTATAGTACATATGGAGTACTTTATTTTTATACTCAAAATTTCAAATATTTATATATAAAGCTTTTAAGGAAGGTAAACTAATGTCTAATAAACAATGCAATCCTTGTTTAAACATGCATGGATGTATCTATATATTACAATATGATATATATATTACATATTATAGGATATATACACATATACATGTATCTTGAAATGGAAGCAATCAGATAGTGTTGGTGCTATTGTATGTCCTTCACTCTTTCTTGATTATCCTGAATCTACAGTCTGTTTCAGTGTCCTCGTTATGCTCCTTATTATCATTGTTGTACCTTTGGGTACCATTGGTAACCCTAGAGTGAGTCACACTAGTGCATTTACTCTGGGCACAAACATCTCAGATTGGGGAATCTTACTTTGGTTGATTTATTACCGGTCAACAAAAACACCCAGTAATTGATCTGAGTATTGAGAAGAAGAAGAAAAACACTGGATTTTTTTAAACTTACAGAAACATCTATCTCCTCTTTCTCTACTACATTGTCACCCACAGCCACAGTCTCTCTCAATGTTACTGCCATTGGATTGGTTGCATGTGCCGTAGTCCTGCCATGGCATCCATGCCCTGGCACAGTCACAATCCCTCAGGGATGTCCATATCATGATGCCAATCACCCATGGCCGCAGTTCCTTATGGGTTTATCTACCTTTTTTGGCATCAATTTCCTCTCATTCCCCAGGAGTGTGTCTCCATCCCTAGACACTGTCAGTTTCTTTCTTAAATTTGTCTGGGCAACGGTTCTGTGTGTTTCACTGACTGGATAATGGTGGAGTTAGTCATATGATAGTTTTCCCATCATTGTTTTCATGTGTCTCAGAGAAGACTGCAGTTGTTTTCAGCAGGCAGAAAGTGGCTGGTGACCTTCCCCAGCACAGAATCCTTGATAGGACAACATGCAGTATGTGCTCCAGCCTGTAAAGTATGATCCTTGAACAACATACCCTTAGCCCCTCAAAAAACAGATATTTAAAGATCATGCTTAGACTGTTACAAGTTAACCTCTGTGATCACTCTGAACAACAGTCATTGCTCCAGTCCAAAGCTTCACCTAGCCAAGGTCAAGTACCAAACAAGTAGCCTAGGTACCCTTGATGGATACTTGGTTGTGAAGAGATTTGTGCACAGCCTGGTACCTGCGATGAACAAAAAGTAGGACAGTGGCTGAGGTTTTCCTATGGGGTCAAAGTGTTAACCTTAAATCTTGAATTATTCAGTAGACAGGAAATTATCAAGCAATTTCCTTTTCCAGATTGACAGTGAATGAACTGAAGTGCTGGGAGAGCGGGAATCAGCATCACCAATGCTGGCCCAGTACCCATGAGGAATGGGGACAGTTCTGGCTATATCAATAAGAGAATAAATGGAGATGTTCCCCATGGGTTATCATGACATAGCTACTGCCTATGAAGAACTAGGCCAGTAGACTTCACTAGGCTCTATTGCTGTCTAGTGCAGCCCTTGACCTGACTACAAAACAGAAGGACATCAGGCAAAGCAGAGGACTGTGTATGGGACAGAGAGGAACTTTTGATCCCCACTGCACATGGAGACATCTTGAATGAAGGATGAATCAGTGCTTTGAATAATATACACGCTGTTCCAGCAGATTTTTCTGTGGTTGCTAACCTGGGGGCTCATGTAGACTGAACTCCTACATTACTCCCCTTGCCATGACTTCCAAAGCTTCTTATTCGTTGCAATAAGAGGTTGCAGTGAGTTTGCTCTTCTGCCACAATATCACGTTTAGTTTATGAGATTAAATGCCTGCAAATTCCAGGCTCCTGAGCTATTCATGCAGGGTAAAGCAGGTATGCACAGCTCTTAAGGAATGAAGAAAGAGGGAGAAATAATGACATTTTCTGAGGCTTCTGAGGCTTTCTGTTGACACAGGGTACAAACCAACGCCGTCTTCACTGTCCTGCATCAGCTGCTTACCAGAGTAGAAGGTAATGAACTGGGCTTTTCAGGACTTTTGTCATTAGGTTGTTTTTAAACTTTTCCTACTGAAATTCTCTTTTCTGATCATAGATCCTATCTAAGTCTGCTCTTGACAGTCACCACAGCTCAAAGAACAGAAAACAGCTGTCATCTCTGCTGTATCCTGTAAAAGTAAACAAGGTTTTCTCATTTGGATTGTAGGTGCAGGCAATGTATTGAGACTGCAATATGACATTCATCTCTATTTTCTGTGTAACCCTTTCACTATTTCCTGCTCACCCTCAATCAGTAATTCATACCTTATTCTTCTGGCTTGTTTCAGTTGTTTCAGCTTATCTCATGAGAGCAGAAACAACTACTTGGTAGCATTAAACAACATCCTCTCTGCACATGCCCAGTCTATCCTTTGCATAAGAATATTGTCTTCTGCCTTTACATCTTTGAAGTCTGACCAGTCTGGATAAGTTCTCAACCTTCACCCTGGTTCATACTCCATTTGTCTACAGGAGTCCTGTCCTCTAATATACATGAAGGAGCCATTTGGAAGCAACACACCCTTTGAGATACTTTGTCCCATTTTTGGGAGAAGTCCTGGGAAGTCTTCAGCCTCTGGCATGTTAATGACATAGCTCTTCAGAGCATTTGGAAATGGCTTATTTATCATCTTTCCTAACGGCTGATGATCAGACTGTGCATCCGTCTTATGCCTGGAAGTGTCATACTGCTGTCATTCTGTTCCAAGGATAAGAGACATCAGTTTCTCAGTTTCTCCTTTTTTTTACTTTTGGTTTTGCCCACATGGTTTCTTTTGGCAGATGTGCTGGTTAATGTCTTTGCATTGCTGATGTTCTTCACTGGAAATCCACACTTCAGCTGTAGCTGGTCCACAAAACTGAAACACTTCAGAAATGCTGTTGTCTTGGAACTGCCTCTAATCTTACAGAAGCTGCTCTTTTGGTCTTCCCCACTCATTATGTGGTGACTGTATTAATAGCTCTTGGCCTTCTGACATGATGTGTTCATCCATGGATGGAAAACCTTTTAGATATTGGCAGCAAATTTAGCTTAAAAAGCACCCCAACTCCCTCATTACTGATGGTGCCAAGACTAATCTCTGTCAGTGTCAAATTTGGTAACAGAGCCAAAGACTTATTATTGCTTCCTTAATTTGAATTTTAGATCTATTATTCTCCTTTCAGTCCAATCTTATCTATTTAGTCCTTTTCCCTTGGTACTTAACCACATGCTGAGGAATCCCACTCTTTTTATGGCTCTGAATCAAGATAGGGAGATTTATTGTCTCTTTAAATCCTGAACTTAGGTTGGTTAAATTTCTTCTTTTCAAGCTGAACTTGATGATATGAACTTCTCTGCTCCCTGCTGAGAGGAAACAGAGTGTGCATTACCTTACATGCTGTAAGAATGCGTGTTTTCTTCTGCTATATACTGGATCCACATGCACAAAACTATATAGACTTCCAGGAGAATGAGCCTATAGGTAACATATGCTCATGAACTCCTTTTAATGTAGATAAGTGACTTTCTCTTTTTCACCCTATGTTACTGTTTTTTTCACTGTTATTTCTAGCCAATCTTGCAATAATTGTGTGAAAATTAATCAGTAAATGTTTGCAAAATACTACAGACATAAAACTGCTAGATAAGTACTAAGTATTTTTTTCATTAGAATTAATAGCAACTATAGGACTATATTAAGAGTCTTTCCATGTCTGTAATACTTGGTTTCTGAGCAAGACCATAAAGTAACCTGCTTATTCATCAAGTTATGTCTACATAGTATAGATAATTAAAAATAAATTACTATCAGTGTTCTAACAAGTACTTGAAAATAATATTAATAAATTTAGAAGGGAAAGAGAAAAGATCCCAATGCAAAAATGAAACCAGCACAGTTAGCCAGGTTGGGGAGTTCTGAACAAGTGCAAAAGATTGAAGCCTATAGGCTATAGAACAAACTTGTAAAATCTCTGAACACCATTGGCAATTCTTATTGCTTGCCTAAAGACCTGACCTCTTAAGAAATAGAGCAGAATCAAACCTGGCCAGGTGTATCTAGCAGGAAGCAAGATGTATCCATCCCTTGAGACAAAAGAGGTAGTAAAATACAATGACAGCAGTTTGCAGGTAGAAAATGTCACGCTCTGTTTGGATTAAGTGCTGTTGGAAGCCAAAAAGGCCTTTACCATTTTCTTTATCACTCTGGAGATTGTAATAACTTCCCTGTGCTACATGCACAACCAATGTCTTAAGTTTTCCTCATCTCCAGCTCAAGATAGGATCCTCCATCAAGACACTCCAGTTTTTACCACTTGGGCTTAAAATAGGCATAGCTGACAATTTATGGATTAGACCAGTAGACAGTGAGGTGTTCTGGAAGGTGGATGAGTGGTCAGGTCCAGAGGTCTATGATGGGCGGCACAACATTCTGCTGGAGAGTGGTCACTAGTCATGTGTCCAAGGGATTGTTATATAGACCAGCTCTGTTTAGCATCTTCTTTAATGACCAGGTTGACAGGAGAGAGAGCGAGCGCAGTTCTGAGATGATACAACACTGGGAGAAGTGGCTGATAGATCAGAGCTTTGTGCTTCCATCCAGACAGACCTTGACAGGCTGGAGAAATGGAATGACAGAAAGCTTCCTGAATTCAACAAAGGGGAAATGCCAAGTCTGTCCTTGGGGAGGAATAACCTCAGGCATCAGTATGCACTGGTGACCAGCTGGCTGGAAAGCAGCTTTACAAATAGGGACTTTAGGGTCTTGGTGGACAGTAAGCTGACTATTAACTAGCAGTGTTCACTTAGAGCATGGAAGGCCAACAGCCTCCTTGAGTGAGGAAAAGCGTTGCAAGCAGTCAAGAGACATAACCCTTGCTCTCTGCTCAGCACTGATGAGGCCACATCTGGAGTACTGTATCCAGTCCTGGGTTATTCACTGAGAAATGCACATGCTGGGGAGAGTCTAGCAAAGGACCACAAAGATGGGTATGCAACTGGAGCGCCTTTGATAGAAGGAAAGGGTGAGAGACCTGGGACTGTTCAGCCTTTGGAGAAGAGAAGGCTGAGGAGGATCTTATCCATGTAAATACCTGATGGGATGGGTAAAGGAGATGGAGCTAGTCTTTTTTATTCTGAGTGATGGGCACAGAACCTGTCACACTGCAGCTCTTTTCCCAAGGTCTGCTCTACCCATGCTGTTACAGGTACAGGGGTACAGGGGTAGAGCAGAAGTGCTGTCTTTGAAGACCGCAGATTCAGGTTCAAATCTGCAAGTAAGGGGACATCAATTTTTCAGGATAAGCATGATGTATAATTTTGCAATGCTACCACAGTATAAGAAAGAGAGAGTATCTGTAGGAAGGAGTTAAAGGAGGAGTTGCAGACAGTAGTGCTCAGATCAGTTATTTGCTTGCAAGGTATTTGTACCAGCCTCACTCTTATGCTGCCACCAGTACTGCTAAAGATTTCTTTCCTCATATCTGGTTTTAGTATCTATGCAAATGGCCTCAGCAGTGCATGAATTATTATTAATAACAATGATATGATTGTTCTTCATCTGCATAGACTACCATCCAACTCCTTTCTAACTCCTGCTAGAATGCTCGCTCTCTAACCTTGGCAGCCAAGAGCTTCTGCACTAAATGTCAGTGAAATGAGAGTCTTGACTGTTCATGGATTAATCAATAATAGATTTAGGAGATGAAGTTGCCCATGCTCTTCATTTTTGAATCTCAAGCCCCATCTGCTGCTCACTCACTGATTTGGTCTCTCTCCTGTGAACTCCTTTCTGATGATCTTGTTGTTTACTGCCAGTAAAATACTTGCCACTCAAGAGTTCAGTCAAGTACATACTTCTGTGGTCTTACCAATTATAGAAAAGATTGGTATTGCCAAAATGCACTGTATTTCGCATCATATATTCTGCCTGATATCACATGAATGTTTATTTTTGAGCACTTTTCACCTGAGAAAAATGTATAGTGAGGATGAAAAAACAGACAAATGAGATCTGGATGAGGAAATCCTCCATCTATCTAACTTTTTGCTGATGAATAAGTTATAAGCTAATCTGCACTTCTAGAAAATACGTCTGCATGAAAGAGTTACTCGCCCAGTCAACTGCACATAAAGTCTACAAAACTGGGCCAGAAATGTGAGTAGAGGCCCACATATATTTAATTTGCTGTCTTTTGCTACCCCAGTGCCACAGCAACACATAGAGTGTAGGCATGCACGTATGAGTCAACTCTCATGACTTTTCTTAGGAACAGTTGACAGCAGACTATCTATGTGGATGTTCCAGTGCTGACAATTAGGAATAGAGAAGGGCAGATATAATTGCAACTCATCAGCAGAGCATCCAACTGCTGCTTGTCTCCCTCGTGCACTAAAATTGGTCCAGTTGCATCAATGTCTCTCTGCTGACTGCTGCACCATGACTACTCTCAGTGTAGACAAGCCTCAAGCCTTCTCTGTAAAATATCTCCACACACACAACAGTCATGTAAGAACTGTGTAAGTGAGCATATGGGTGCTCTGTTCTTAGGTACCACTTTCTGGCTTCCACTGTACTGTGGTTTGTGCCCAAGTCGTGTGACCACTGCTTTATCCAAGCAGATCCTAATAACAGCATAAACTGCCACAGGCAAGGCAAGAAGATTTGAGGAGCTTGGTCCCAGGAGTTTTACAACAACATCCCAATAGTGTTTCAGTGTGTTATTATCTCCAGGACATAGTGAACGCAATTGGCAAAGCCTATTGTGTTGCTGACTCAACAAGCTGTCTTTCCCCAAACAGAACTGTAAAAAAAAAAAAAAAAAACACCCAACCTCCTACCATGTTTGAACTCATATAAAATAGCTATAATGTGTATTACTGAGCCATAATATAAATGGTGCAAATCCACCAAGGTGACTGAAATGGTTTAGGGACATGGTTTAGTGTTTGATAGGAATGGTTGGACTTGATGATCCGATGGGTCTCTTCCAACCTGGTTGTTCTATGATTCTATGAAATTCTAGCCTTTTACACCAAGATTAAGCATTTCTCAGAACAATCAACTCCTGCTTACAAGGTCACTCAATGCTATTGCGTAGAAATCACACTGAAAGTCTTCAACAGAAATGTAGGCGTGGCACCTGCAGTCAAAAAACTTGGCATGCACTGTCACTTTATTTCATGCCACCTATGGGTGCATCATTTTTCTACAGCATTCATATGAAATAACAGTAAGGTGCACATTGATTTGTGGCTCACCGACGATGATGGAAGAGCACAGTATTTCAAGCATATGAGGAAGACTCAAACAAAGTTCCATGCAGAGCTATAGAGGGTGCACTTAAAGAGTAGCTACAGGGTGGCATTGTAAAAGCATTTATACTGACGTAACTTCTAATACAGAAGACAACCTATTACCTCAAAGGTTGCTTATTGCAACAGTGTTCATCCTGGAGAAGGTTTGTATTACTTTAATGATATTGGTCCCATTAACAGAAATCAACTTCTACAAGTGGACTTGAAAACCAAACTTGGTGTTCTAAATGAAATTGATGCACCCACTGGAAGACGTTCCTGTTGCAGTTGTGGAGAGAAGCTGGTTTAGCTCTCTGTTTCATTTCCTCCCTCACATACTGTGCATTGCTACTTAGTCATCTCTCTAATTGTAGCATATTGCCATGAATATTGGATGATGATGTGGACATGCTTAGCACCTCAGGAGAAATAATTGCAGCATGACCTCAGGTTTAAACCATCATCTTATTCTTATGCATGGCAGATATTTTATTCTGTATTTTTAATAAGGTGAACACCTTATTTCCTCCATCTCATTTATTGGAAACTGCTATGTGAATGAGATTTGCACAATATTTTCCTAAACCCAGTAGATTGCTGGTTCATCTCTTTAATGCACATACCCTGTTTTTATAGCATTTTAAATTCTGCCAAACTTGATTATCTGGGGAAAATGAAAGGAAGCCTTGCTTCTGTTAGCTGCCCATGAGAAGGACAATTGTTTAACTCTCCATTCTGCTGTACGTGAATTTTATGGTGCCTTCCAAAGCTAGTGGAAGAGAAGAGCTGGAGTCAGGCCCTTCACTTTACATTCCCCATTCACCTATTTTCCCCTTGCGGAATCATAGATAAAACAGCTACTGTGTGTCTGCAGGATTACACACTATCACTTTTTTTTTTTTGGTTTAACTATCTTACCATATTGTATCACATCTCCACAACATGAGATGTGTTTTAAAGAAGATGACAGAACTGCAATACTGCCAAGTACAGCAGTGCCAAAACAACAAGCAAGTGCAGAGCTTTGAAAGCAGAAATGGTTAATTACCATTTTCTGCTAGGTGCTCCCACTGCATACAGGCAAAGCAGAGGCATCTGAACTAAATTAGAGTGCAATATAAACTTCTAATACAATTTTCTCTGAGAGGTCTGCTTTTATTTCTTTTTTTATTTTTCAGATCCATTTGTAAATGAAAGCAAACACATTTTTTTCTGCTAACATCTGAATAGCAAGATGTGATTAGTGTCAGACTGATTTTTACACATGCATCATTTATTCACTGAAGAAAAAACATGATTTCCACTGCCAGTATTTGAATTCTTTGAAAAAAACACAAATATTTACAAATGAAAACAAGTATATATCTATATTCTTTTATGGGAGATGCAATCCTAATAATTTCTTTTTTAATACTGGAATGATCAAAACATTTCAAAATTTGGAAATATACATAGTATGCTACCTATTGTATAGGTGGTATTCTCCTAGTGGTATTAACAAGACTAACTTGAGCTAAATTTTTTCTTAAAACATGAGAAAAATGCACAAAACTAAACTAAAATATCTCATTTAGGATTGAGCAGAAAGATTTCCTGTCACCTGAAATGCATTTTCTTCATTATATTTTTAGTTTTGTAAAAAAATAATGAGGCAATGTAATTACCAAGGTCATAGACTGAATAATATTCAATCCACAGCATTATTGGAATGAGCTGGGAAATGAGAATGTGCTTTATAATGTACTTAGTCAAAGACAAGTGAAACACTGAGGAGAGGACAGCTGCTTTAGCACACTTACACCCCTGGGAACAAGAACTATATGTCACTCTCGAAAGCACCTTTTCCCTAGTAGGAAACAATACATGTATCCTCTGTAATTCAGTCTTCTGGAGAAAACTGTCTGCAAGTGCAGTCAGATGAGTTGGTGACGAGGAAAAGGAGTGGACAGAGGAGCCCAATAACAATCCCTGTGCTGGCACCCAGAGCGGAGAGAGACAGATTAAATACTTGGTGGGTTCCAGGACTACCAAGATACCTACCAGTAATTTCACACAAAATAAGAAGCTTCTCCATATCCCTGGACTATAACTCTTGTCACTAGAAGGTAAGACGGAGCCTCAAGAAACTGGCATCAGGAATAAAGTATTCCTGATTCCTAAAATAAATTTAGGCTAGAGATTAGGAGGAGGTTTTTCACGGAAAGGGTCATTGGGCATTGGAATAGGCTGCCCATGGAGGTGGTTGATTCTCCTTCCCTGGAGGTGTTTAAGGCACGGGTGGATGAGGTCGTGAGGGACTTGGTTTAGTGTTTGATAGGAATGGTTGGACTCGATGATCCGATGGGTCTCTTCCAACGTGGTTGTTCTATGATTCTATGATTCTATGATTCTATGAAAATGGCAAAGTTTCACAGACGCGGACTACTGGAGTCTCAGCCTGCCGTTCCTTTGGTGGGGCAGTGACAGGAGCCCGTGACAGAATGCTGTCCTGCTTCAGACTGACAGCCCTTATTGCAGCCTTCCTGCAGATACCCTAATGATCACTCTATGTGTGGGTATTATTTTGCAGCAGACTATTCGGTCCCACAGGAATTTTTCTGAGCAAGGACTGCAATTGCTGTCGCTACTGTTGTGACACAGGGAGAAGAAATGTAAGAAGTTATACAAGACCTTATTGTCAGATTTGTCCTGGTACAAGACAAAGGATTTACACTGCAGAAAACTGTAGAGCATATACTTCCAGTTTTGGGCACTTCATTTGTACAATGACCTTTTAGTATTTTGAATGGTACAGTTAACCTATGGAGATTTCTTAAAGCATGTAAAGCACAGCAGGAGGGTACCACTGGATGGATGTGCAATTTCCAAACTAATCATTTGACCTCTGTATATGGTTAACATCCTTTCTGTTTGTTGGTGCTTTGGCCAGTCAAGGTAATACACAAACTCTACAGTTAACTGAAGATGACTAACATATCATTTAAAGTATCCCTCTGTTAGATGAGAAATACATACAGTCTCCATGCTTTCAGCCTGTAAATCATCAAGACCACAGAGGTGGTCCCCTTGGATCTAGATGATGGCGTACATATTTGTTTGAATGCTCTTCCCTAAATCATGAAGATCACACACTGTAGATTTGCAGTCACTGGAGAGATCGTTACTGCTTAACTAACATTACAGCAGACAAGGCTCAGCACTGTGAGTTTACAGCCATACTCCGGTTCTATACAACCACAGTGTGGTTTTTTTCTGATCTTTCTTTTTACTTTCTTCTTTTACAGTTGTAGACTTCACTGACCTTTAAAAGCTTTTCAAATAAATTGGGAAACAAAGCCATAAATTTACTAAAGAAAAACCAGACAGACATTCATGAATACTGCTCCCAATTATCTTCTCCATTTACTACTGATCATTTCTCAGAGAAGCAATTCTGGGCATGGCCTGAATGTCACCTGCTATTTCTTTTTCCCTCTTTTAACTTCATGCCTGACCTAACATGACATCAGTTTGTCCAAAAGGTGGCACTGCATCTTTGAGCATTTCATGGATTGAAATTGTTCTGGTACAGAAGAGGTCTTCCGTACAAATTAGTAGAGCTGCTTTGCAGACCTGCTAAGCATTTCTGCTAGCTCTTCAACCATGGACCCTTTCTCAAGTAAGTCCTTAAAGTTCTTAAAATTTTAAAGCTTTGATAAAAACAAATGCTTGACCTTGAGTTTCCTGATATCTAATTTTAATGTGGCTAAAGGCAGTCTCGCCAGCCAAGCACATCCAGTTAAGATATAGCTTCTCTTTGGGAAGCTCTTTAAGGAGAGCTGTAATTCTGAGCTCCCAGAAAAGCCCAATGTCTTCCACTATGACAGAGAAATTGCTGCCCCTTCTGATTTCTTGGCCTCTTTCTCTCAAATTTACTAGCTGTGCTAGGCAAGAGAAGGAAAATTTACTTTAATATAAAAGGTAAAAAACCTTACTTAGGACACTGCTTTCTCTTCAAGCCACCAGGTAGAAGCAATAGGTACAGTTTTTCAAGCCCTAGATAATCTTAGGAATAAATGTTTTTTCATAAGAAATAGATAAAAGACATAATTTCCCAAAAGGCAGTTGTACTCTCGGCATCAAACTAGAATAGCACGTCCCATATCAGCTGTTTAGCTGGGCCACACTCTCTTTCTTATAGTTCTCTGATATCACATGTATGGTAGGACTACCAGTAACCCATCTACCTGGCTTTTATCAGCTTCTCAATGAAGGTTTTTTTGACTCTTCTTTCCTTGCTTGCTTCTTGCATTTCTAGGTCTTGCTGAGACCTGGCTGAAGGCATTTGTCCTTTCACTCCCAAAATCGCTTCAGAGATGCCAGACTCCCACTCTTACTGCATTCTCCTGTCAGGTGAATCTCTATTCCCATTTCACCTTCTTTTCTCTTTGGAAATCAAACTACTTCCCTGTTTTCTATCTTCTGCTGAGTTTAGCTTCTTTTCCCCTGAAATTTTATTAATTGTTTTTTTCTCTATTTCAAGTCTTCCATTCTTTAGGAGACCAGACTTCAGTTTTCATGTTGACAGTAAGCCTGACTCTAGTCTTTCACTCCTTGACATTAAATTCCTGGATTGCTGTCAGTTTTCAGGCCTCATATTGATTTCTGGAGTTGTTCTTTCCAGTTTCCACTGAGCCTTTCCACACCTTTCAGTCACTTTGTGCTTTTCTTCCTTATATTTCATTATTTAATTAGTCTTATGAAGCCTCTAATGAATTTCAGTATCTTAACATGTTATTTGACCCGTATTTTCCTCTCCCAAATAGTGTTCTAATGTGATTTTCCTGCCTCCTTTCTTATGGTATTTTTCAATGCTTTACATTTAATTGTAAACAGTGTGTATCCTGTGCAATATTTTTTTTCTTCTTTTCTGGTCTTGCTGCTATCATCTTGTTGCCCTGATTTACATTTAGGACGCAGCAGAGCTAGAAACATCATGCAGGGACAGTTCAATTGCAGCAAGTTGTGCTCTGCTATTGGGAAGGAAATTGAACTCCTTCAAAGCTTGAAGAAGCTCTGGCTTTGTGTCTGAGCTTGACCAGAGCCCTAAATGAGAATTCACTGACAAATGCTTGCTTAAATTTTAAAAATTGCATAGAATTATATAGTGCTTGTGTGTTAGATATGTTTCAATAGTACTTATGAGCCATAGGGCAGAAGCTGTAGCTGTGCATGGCTTTTCGAGTGTTTTATAATGAACTTAAGTTCCCGACAGAGTGACCAAATGAATAGTGTTAAGTGCCATGGTGCTGAGAGCTGTCTAACTGCTTACAGAGACATGGGAGCTATGCATGGGCTATGTAGCGGACAATGCAAATCAAAGGTTTGTTCTTAAGTATATATCATGGCCAGAAATACGCTTTTTCTAGGTTTGGTTATGTGGAGTTTTTTTTCCTCATTAATCCAATCATCTTCATGTTTGATTCCTTTTTCTCTTGTGAGAAGTAACAGTATCGCATAAAAACGTTTTGGGGTTTTATTTTGGTTTTTTTTTTTTTCCCACAGTAAAATACTTCTTTAACAATTTGGCCATGATACAAAAGCAGATTCCCACCGGAAATTATTTTTTTTTTCTCCAAGCATATTGCAGCCAATTTTCTTCTTAATTAATACCATATCCACCTCCAAATTCCATTTCAGTTCCCAAACGAAAATTGATGAGGCAGTCAACCACAAATGAGCACAATATACCACTGATAGTTCAATCAGCACAGTTTTCAGCATAGCAAGATATTAAAGCACGACCAGCATTTGTGTTTCCACATCCCTCGGGTATGCCCTGCTTCTGGCATGTTACTATGATACTTCCAAGTTGCACTCAAAGAAGGTTTTTAATATGAAGTTTCATCAAAGAGTCAGCTGTGTATATGTCAGAATGAAACAGGATAACCAAAATCTTTTCCAAGGTACAAAAGCAGGGCCTGGGTGTTAGCATGCTTGAATAGAAGAATGTTTCTGGAGCAAAGGGAGGAACATACACCACCTCAGTTCTTTCCTGAGGTAGTGAACAGCTTACAATACTGCTCCTAAGGCATGATATGCAACTGCCAAGCAACCCAGCTGCAAATAACCCTGCAAAAGAGAACTCAAAATGGCTTGTTGCAGGCTGACTGGTATTATTCCATTCCTGATCACCTGCAATCTGGACTTGCCTCACAACAGTGCTGCCAGCCAGTCTAATCAATACTGATAGAGGTGCCAGTATTTGTAACATAGCCTTGAGAATGAAGCAACAACTTTTCTTGTAAGACTTCTTGGGAACTGACATCAAAGAATAAAGTGACAATATTTTTAAATGTGCTGGCTGCCATCTCCTAAAGTATATACAAAACTTAAGCATCTACAGTGCAATCGTCCTCTTCCCTGAGCAGAGCCAATGTGAAATTGCATACTGCTTTCCAGGAAAGTAAATGAGCTTACGGGAAAAATCCAGGCCACAAAAGTCCTTGTTTTTTCAGATAAGAGGACACTCTGCATTGATTATCAGACACACATTCATACCAGTTAAAAAGCTTCAGTCTCAGAGTAGCCCTATGTTCTCTCACTATGCCTGCCTAAAGAAAATCCTGGAGAAAATCCTGAAGGGTATGTTTTCCAGTTAAGAGGATATTTTAAAATTAAATTACTTTATTTTAAAGTTGAAAAACACTGAGAAGAATGTATCAAAGATAGGCATTGGCAATAGTCCTTTAAAGTAGCTATAACAGTAACAAATGTGTTTTCTTCTTCTGTGTCTTATCCATGAAGCACAGCTGTTGGCTGGCAAAAAAAAAAAAAAAAAAAAAAAGAATCCTTTCATGTAGATGAAAATGCTCTGACTTCAATGTATCTAAATCTACTTGCCTAGGTCTAACAAAGTTTATTTAAAAGGGCGGTTTCTTCTTTAGGAATTTCTCAATAAGTAACGTCCTAGGCATGTCTTGGTGGAGGTTTTCTCAAAGCTTTCTGCAAAAGCTGTGTAATGCTCCAGAAACTGGAGGAATTCCAGCCAGGGGAAGTACATGACAAAAACCCCCTGCCTTAGCATTAACTCTAGCTCTAGCCAAAGAGATTAATGAAATAAGCAAACAGATTAATAGGGACAGTAATAGGAGAATTAATGTGGTGTGGATAGAAGATCTCCTCTTCCTAGCACCAATTGATAACAACTCCTCTTAAAAAGGCCAATCAGTTAATGCCTGAACATTTGTTATTATAACTACTACTATTTTTACTACAACTACTAATGCTACTACTAGTACTATGAAAATAAATTTGAGGCTGTAATGGGCATGACCTAAAAGTCACTGGATTTATGCCCAATGCTCAGCAGTATGGGAGATTTGCCCTCTACACAGCTCTAATCTTAGAATCATAGAATCACCAGGTTGGAAGAGACCCACCGGATCATTGAGTCCAACCATTCCTATTGAACACTAAACCATGTCCCTCACACCTCATCCACCTGTGCCTTAAACACCTCCAGGGAAGGGGAATCAACCACCTCCCTGGGCAACCTGTTCCAGCACCCAGTGACCCTTTCTGTGAATTTTTTTTTTCCTAATGTTCAGCCTAAACCTCCCCTAGTGGAGCTTGAGGCCGTTCCCTCTTGTCCTGTCCCCTGTCACTTGAGAGAAGAGGTCAGCACCCTCCTCTTCACAACGTCCTTTCAGGTAGTTGTAGAGAGCAATGACGACTCCCCTCAGCCTCCTCTTCTCCAGAGGACAGAGAGGACCAGTGCCTTCCAACCCTTTGCCCACCTTCAGGCTCTCCACTGAACGGGGAACTGGTGCCAGTGGTGACATTACTTCCTCATCATTAATACTGTTCATGATATCTATTGGAGAGCACTGCCCAGGGACACCAGTCAAGCTAGGGTAATAATGTGCTGTACAAACACATAGACCAGATATATTATAACCCTGAAGGAAATAAAATCCCAGAAATAAGAATTAAATGGCATTTTGTGGGGCTGGGAAATGAGACTGAATGCCTTTCTCTAAAGCAAACCTTGAGTCTTCCTAAATTCTTCCCTAACATATACCTGAAAGTGGAATATACCTAATGACTCACAGCTGGTGGCCACTATATATAGAACAAAACCATCATCAGCTTCAGCAAGAGCTGGTTTCAACCCATGACAGTGAAAGAGCAACCTCATTTCATTATGTTTCCTCTTCATTTTCATGTAAATAGAAAATAACTTTCACAAACACAGTTTACAGGACTGCTCTGGCCATCTGCCATTCATATATTGATGGAGAGTCCTTCAGTTTTTCTCCTCATGGGCTATTCATGTCCTAGCTATTGAGTTAGCAATTAACAGGAACTTACCCTATAGACTCTGTTTATACATTTGTTAAACTCTCCTAGTTAAAAACATGCACTTGGTTTCATAGGTATATGAACCACTATCTAAAAATGCAGTGCTCCTATCTATTCCATTTTATAGACACCCATATTTGCAGTTCCACGGTAGAAATCAGCATTCTTTCTCACCCTTGCATTTCCATTTTTATTCATTCTGGCATAAAGAAGCAAAACTTTGCCCAATGGAAAATAGTGATGGCTGCTTTCCAGATACTTAAGGGGCATGCTCAGTTTTCATAAAATGGAGGAACATGCAGCTCTTCATAAGCTGTAAGTAGAACAACCATGGTACAGCTATATGTTCTTAATATATTTTCCTTGGAGCATAAATGAATAGGCCACTACAGTTCCTAGAGTTAACCTCCTCTAGGAACAAGTCTGATCTTGACTTCAGCAGGAGTTATTCTTAGTCAGGCTTCACTGTATGGATGACGAAACTTAAAATGCAGAGTCCTAAAGGCCAGGTGACAGTTTCCTTGCCTGTATAGTTTATTGCATTCAAGTCCTACCGAGTAATGTCTTTACCTTTACGTTTTATTCTACTGTATATATAAAAAAATTAACAGCACTCAAAATAAAACTTGGCTCTATGCTATCCTTATCTATGGAATATTTTGGCTAAAAATAGTATGCTGTGGCTTGGGAAAGACAAATTCTTCATGTTATTGCAGACTGTCTAGACTGCCTAATAAGGTGGAGATTGCCCTGGGGCAGCCTCCTGTTCCTTTTAATATAGACTATTTGTTTCAGTGATAATTTTGTTGGTAGATATTGCTGATTTTATACTCTCTTTAGATTTTGGGGGCAAAGAGGGGGGATTTGAAGCATGAAAAAGACTGCAGATTTTCCTCCTGGAATAATTGCTCTATAAATATTAGTCTTCTCAGTTCAGTAAATCCTAGAACATAAAAAAAGTTTTGAACACTTTCTACCTAAATGAAAGGATGTGATGCCAGATCTAAGCAGCCACATCTGGAATGACAAGTGATTATTTAATATTCATAGCTTGACCTGGCCAGTCCTCCTTATACATAAGTCAAGGTGAATTACACTCATGGAGGATTTAAAGGATCAGGTTTGTAGTTTGCAGAGCACTAAAAAGCCAGTGCTTCTCTTTAAAATGTCACTGCATATGTGAACATCAATACAATAATCCCGCACTGCTTAGGTCATTGTGTTTCTCTTGACTTGTTGCTAAATGTGTTGTTCCTGAGAAGTAAGTATGTTCTGATGTGCGTGAAGTACAGCCTTCATTCTGCAAGTGACAAAGTATTCTGAGCTTTTGAGCATCTCGTCACATCCACATCCCATTACTGCAGACCTTGGACTCTTTCAAAAAGGCATCCTTTCCAGCACCTTCTGTACCAGACTGGAGAGAAAGCTGGAGTGCAGACCAGCTAGGAGACACTTTTCCCCTTTGGAGTTTTCATATGAACTAAGTTTGTACATAAAGATGAGGCAATCACAGCAATTTGCTACTACCTGAGTGTAGGTAGTATCCTGTTCTACATAAGGATCGAAGGATTGTGGTTAGTGATCAGGTGCTTGTTTTATGTGCTCTGTGGATAGGTCATTGAAACTGGAAATTTCCAGTTACTTCTCCTCTTTTACTCTCGAATGTCCTTATGTTCATCCATTGAAGGCGCTTGAAAGAAAAACAGAATGTACAAGCTGGAATATCCAGTCTTTATCTCAGTCATCTTCATCGTTTAAAGGAAGTTGCTTAGAATCACGTGTGCAGAGGAACTGAGATGTTTGGTATGGAAATTTAAGAAGAATTTAGGGTCACAACTCAGTTCGAAACACTTCCTCAGATGCACAAATGAACACGCAATACATTTTCTGTGTCACCTAAAACTCTATTTCTACATGTGGTCTGTACTGTTACCCAGCTAAGCATAACCACATTTATCTGAAACCCTGGTTTGAAGAGGAGGAAGACCTGAAATCTATATATCTTGTCTTCAGTCGTTCAGTGACAAGAGGGATTGGGCCTCCACAGGAGTCAGACATGCAAGATGGTTTTCTGGGACCTTCACATCTTAGCAGCTTCAAACTGTATTCCAGGAAAACATCCTAAACACCAGTCCATAAGCTGTTCTGTGATAAATGCGTTCTGTTCTTCACTGCATGAAACAAAGGACATTGAAAAGAATAATGCAGTTCCGCTAAGTCCGGAGAGCAAGATGAGTCACAGTTAAAGAGGGACCTTCAGAAACTCTCTAGTCCATCCACTTAACTTAAGAAAAGATAATTTATACCTCCTGTTTGTCTAACCGTTAATGATCCTCCTGGAAAAGGATTGCAATACCTCTGTACACAACCTATTGCAGGGCTACTTTTATACAGACACAGAAGTCTTCTCCTGTTCTTGCTTGTGTTATCCAATATGGAAAGAGGGAACAGATTATTCTCTTCTCTCTGTAAGTGTTTGTGGTCTGTTGTCATCTCCCTAATCAGTCTTTAAGTTAAACAATTCCAAATCCTTTAATCTTTCTGACTATACCATACTTAAAATCGCTTTCTACTGGACTGACTCCCATTTGTCTTTCTCATGCCCAGAACTAAACAGACCATAACAGCTGAGCTCTTACAAAGAGAGGAACAAACCGGTTTGTCTTGCAAACAGATCTTATGAGGAGCAGCTGAGACAGCTGGGGTTGTTTAGCCTGGAGAAGAGGAGGCTGAGAGGAGACCTCATTACTCTCTACAAGTACCTGAAAGGAGCTTGTGGAGAGGAGGGAGCTGGCCTCTTCTCCCAAGTGCCAGGGGACAGGACGAGAGGGAATGGCCTCAAGCTCTGCCAGGGGAGATTTAGGCTGGAGATTAGGAGGAGGTTTTTCACACAGTGGGTCATTGGGCATTGGAATAGGCTGCCCAGGGAGGTGGTTGAGTCACCTTCCCTGGAGGTGTTTAAGGTATGGGTGGATGAGGTCTTGAGGGACTTGGTTTAGTGTTAGATAGGAATGGTTGGACTAGAAGATCCGATGGGTCCTTTCCAACCTGGTTGTTCTGTGATTCTGTGATTCTGCATGTAAAACCTGATCTAATGTCTGTCATTTTTGCAATTGAAAAATCATGCTGGGTTCAGCTTATGATGCTTCATGCATGTACATTAGTATCTCAGTTGTTACAGGAAGTGAAGTGGTTCACTCTAACACATATAATATGATTTATTTTGCATTGCAGAGCAGTCTTGAAGTGCATGACCAGTTTTCCTCTGGGATGAATCTAAACCAAAAGATGCTTCTCAAGAATGCACTTACTGAGCATTTTCCGCTAGTGGACAGTCACTCCTCAAGACCACACCAGAGCTAGATTGAAGCAAACCCTCTGAAAGTGAACCCAAACTTGCTAGGTCTTTAACTCTACAAACTTACTCCCATTGAACAGCTTTGATTGGGTTCCTCTGCAGGGTACAGAAGGACCCTGCAACCTTCAGAACCTGTCTTGAAGAAAAATGACTTACTGGTTGTACTGTATGCTACATATGTACCACTGATTACTTTTGCCTTAGTTTTAAAAGTTGCATTTATCCACTTTGAGTTTTAGTCAACATTTTTATTTCTCAAGCTTTCTTCCAATTCTAGAAGTTTCCTCCAATGAATTTTCTGTCCTTCTTGTTAACAGTGAACTATAGAATATATTCTTAGCATTGGATTATCTGGTCAGTTTTGTCCTACACTGTAAAAGTTCCACTAACCTCATGTACATGTAGATTTTTTTACTAAGAAAGTCATACAAGAAAATGTTAAGGTCAAATTATGTGAAATTATATGCTTCATCTTTGTAAGATCTTTGCATAGAAGCACAGAATCACCAGGTTGGAAGAGACTCACCAGATCATTGAGTCCAACCATTCCTATCAAACACTAAACTATGGCCCTCAGGACCCCGTCCACCCGTGCCTTAAACACCTCCAGGGAAGGAGAATCAACCACCTCCCTGGGCAGCCTGTTCCAATGCCCAATGACCCTTTCTGTGAATTTTTTTCCCTAATGTCCAGCCTAAACCTCCCCTGGTGGAGCTGGAGGCCATTCCCTCTTGTCCTTTCCCCTGGCACTTGGCTCCCTCCTGTCTACAACCTCCTTTCAGGTAGTTATACAGAACAATGAGGTCTCCCCTCAGCCTCCTCTTCTCCAGGCTAAACAACCTCAGCTCTCTCAACCTGTTCTCCAGACCCTTCACCAGCTTCGTCGCTCTTCTCTGGACTCGCTCCAGAGCCTCAGCATCCTTCTTGTGGTGAAGGGCCCAGAAATGAACACAGGATTCAAGGAGCAGTCTCACCAGTGTGGAGTACAGAGGGAGAATCACCTCCCTGGACCGGCTGGTCACACCATTTCTGATACAAGCCAAGATGCCATTGGCCTTCTTGGCCACCTGGGCACACTGCTGGCTCATGTTCAGTTGGCTGTCAACCAACACCCCCAGGTCCCTCTCCTCCTGGCAGCTTTCTAGACAGACTCCTCCCAGTCTGTAGCTCTGCATAGGGTTGTTGTACCCCAAGTGCAGAACCTGGCATTTGGCAGTGTTAAACCTCATCCCATTGGTCTGAGCCCAGAGATCCAGCCTGTTCAGATCCCTTTGCAGAGCCTCCAGAAATTCAGCTGGTTTAATGCAATCTAGTTATGAGAAATTCCATTGGGCGATTGTTTATATTTTTGTTATCCTTCAGGTACTTGCATATAGTTTAGTTAACTGTTAATTGTAGATTATTTCTGGGAATTTATACTGATTGATATTTTCCCTATTTATGAATAACCATCTCACTTGCCATTTTCCTTCCTTCTAGTACTTTATTTGACCTCTATGGTTCTCAATGGCTTAATTATGTGCTACCAAATAAAATAGACTGAGAAGTACACCCTGGCCCTGAGGCCAAGTGCCATAGCACCATTCATCTCCACATGGCAAACCTTTCCTCTCACACATTAGAAAAGAGTGTTCACATTTAAACCATCTCTCAAGCAGATTATTCCTCATCTGTGCCCAGAAAGTGCCTGGGAAAATAGTAGGACATAAAGACAAAAATATGCCAAAGTGCTTTTAAAAATAAACACTTTGGGGGACTCTAGGACAGCATGTTAGCCCATAACCTGTCTTTGTTCTAGTCATGACAATAAGTGTAATGAAAAAATGATCACTAAATTGTCTGAGATGGCCTAAACCAATTTGCTTGTGATGATGATGACGATGATGCTCAGGTCAGTGTTTAGGATGCAAGATCCACTTGGTTCCCTGGAGAACTGCAGTAATAGTACGGGGAGTGAGATAACATGCTTTTTCAAAGATGCAGAGACAAAAAAGTGCCATTACATACCAATTTAGTTTAGTTAGCAATCTAACTTATTCATTCCTCTGTACCCACTCGATAATGCGTTTCCTTTCTGCTTGGTATAGCTGCTATTTCTTTCTTTGGGTTGCTTGCTTACCATCCCTCATCTTCAAATGCCCTTGTTATTGTGATTCTGTAATAGTCTCTTCTACCCATTTCAACTCAGGCCTTCTTTTTAGTTATCATATTGTTACATTATGCAAGAATCATTATTCGGTCCTGTCTTAAAGACAGAACCTCTAGCTGTTACATAATGCATGTACGGATTCAATGCATTTCTAATGCCGAAAATTTCTCTTCTTTCCCATTGTTCATATAACCAGAAATATTCTGTGGAAAAACTAAAAATAAATCTTCTCCCAGTGGAATATGGATTGTAATGTCTCTTGATATGGGCATTATCTCAGATTTAGCTCAGTTCGCTTTTTATGCGAGATAGAGAGAGATTCAGCTCTAATTTAATATCTCTGAGATTGATCTGAGCTGTTTGCAGTTTCAGTCGCATGTAATAAGGTGAAGGTACAGTGTCTGACTGTCTGGCTGAGCATTTATGCTGTGCGTATCATAGTAACATATCTGAGCTGCTCTGGAAAAAAAAGAAACTTACTCTGAAAAGCCAGTAAAAATTAACAACGACCTTCCAATATTATTAACATGACCTGATTCTTTTGTGCTTGACACCATTAGTTTTCATTCCTTTAATGTTGTGCTTCCCCATTCTGCAGTCCCAAAAACTGCTGGAGTAAGCTCTTTTCCAAGGTTAAATGGAAAACTTTGTCAGTTGCCCTTATGACGGAGAACCATTCTGGACTGTGATCCTTATGGAAGTTGGAGAGTGGAGTGGGGCTGGTGCTAATGCTTATGTGGCTGCAGTGTGGTGTTTGATACTAGAAGGGAAAACACCCTAGAAGGGAGGCACTATTAATAGAAGTAGGAGGGTGAGATGGATGGGTACCTACAGCTGCAGGGCTAAATCTCTCCCGTGTGGATTCTGATCAAAGATAATTCTAAAACTTCTAAAATATCTAGGCCACACAATTCAGTCTAATGCCGTGGTCCCCGAATTAGCTCCAGAAGCAGTTTAATTACATGGCCCTGTCATTCTGCCCAAGCTCCTTAGTCTTCTTGAGAGGCAGATCTAATTACTCTGGGCACAGCACCAGCCTAATGTATCCACCACTCTTCTGGGACTGAGCTGGAGGTTGTGCTGACACTGTGCTGGACTGGATAGTCAGATCAAAGCCTGCTCAGCGGTAGCTCCAAATTGTCCTTACAATGCCTGTGACACACTGCAGGTGTGTCTTATAGTCAGTGACCCAAAGAAGACTCCAAACAGATGAAATGGGGAGCAGGATTTGAAAGCAATGACCAGTGGGTATCTGCTCTTCCCCTTGATCTCACTGCAGAGCAAGAAGAAACAGCAGGTGTCAGATTAAAGCTCTTGGCCACAAACAGTCCTGGGGTAGTTTCAGAGGAAAGAATAAAGCCCTAAGAGATGCCAAAAGAATTGCCAGTAGGATTAGCAGGAGTATCCAAAGCTAGCTTTTATTTAAATACTGCTCTTGAGTGATGCAAAACAGCATGAGATAAACACTGTAAGTGCTGCAAACAGGATGCCAGCTCCATTTTTAAGGCATTTGTCTCCCAGAAGAATATTCCTCTGTATTAGAAGGACTTTTATTTTTGCGTTATTTTGAAAGTCAAGCTTGTTGGCTCTGCTTCATGAAACTGTAACCAAATAAGTATATTAAAAACGCTCTTGATTCCCAGATTCATGTTATGGAGCTTGTATTTCAAATGAAGAGGGCCACTGGACCTACCAGTACAGTTTATAATTATAACCAGATATTGCACAAGTGCTACCTTGTTTAAGTGAGGTATTGTGAATCACTTTAATTACCATCAGACCTGACAAACACCAATCCAGTGAAAATATCAGATAATTTTGGTCAGTCCAAGCAGCCACTGGTCCTGACTGATAAATGATACAGTTACCTAACTGTGTGATAGTGAATTTTTTCTATCAGTGATGTAAGAAGTTGAACCCTGGCAGCTGTGAACTGGAGGCAGTCTGAGTTACTCATCCTAGTTTTGTTGTCCAACACAGTCTGAGACTAAATAAACATTAATTAAAGTTTTCAGTATAGCATGACTGTATCAACACCACTTTTTTGGAGAGCTGCCTATTCAGTCAGACCAGCCTGGATACCTTGCTGTTGTTTGTATGCTCAGTAGTACCAGTAACATCACTGAGTATACTGGTGCCTGTCTTTCAGCAGCCTGGTTTTGATCTGCTCCACCATTATTTCACCAGGAGTCTCAAAGAAACCAAGAGGATCAAGGATGTAGAAAAGAATTCTAGCATAAGTGACAGGGGACAGGACGAGAGGGAATGGCCTCAAGCTCCACCAGGGGAGATTTAGGCTAGACATTAGGAGGAAGTTTTTCACAGAAAGGGTGATTGGGCATTGGAACAGGCTGCCCAAGGAGGTAGTTGATTCACCTTCCCTGGAGGTGTTTACGGCACAGGTAGACGAGGTCCCGAGGGACATGATTTAGTGTTTGATAAGAATGGTTGGACTTGATGATCCGGTGGGTCTCTTCCAACCTGGTGATTCTATGATTCTATGAATCTATAAAAGCCTAGGTAACTAATCTAGTGTGAACAAGAAATTTTAAATATCTCATCCCTTTCTTAGATTCCATTCAGACATGTTTAAAGCATGACAAAATTTGAAGATAGTCTTTTAATATCTCCACGGCAAGGACTATTTGTACATTCCTGTTTATGCAAAGTTTGGCACAACATTTGACCCAGAGACTTTGGGGCACAGTGGAATGCAGAAGTCTGAGAGCAGTTGAAGAGTGGACTGTCTGAAGCTAATGGATAGTTTAGCTATTATCTGTTCCACAAAGCGGTTCCACAGTTCTTCATTTTCCATCAAACTTGGTGAACCACGCTCAACTCAGTCAAAACTCCTCCTGAGGAATCTTGACTCATCTGCGTGACTACGACGCCCTTCTTCAAGCCCTGACACATTTATGGTTAAAAAAGCTTCACTGCAGTAGTGGTCTGCTGCTGTGTTTTCCATTCCATAAAATAAACTGTTCAATTTACTGTCTTCTTTCTAATTGCTTGAAATCTAGAAGAACAAAAAGCACATATTTTGCTTTTATGAGGGAAGGTTCTGAGAACCTGGCAACTTGCCTGGTCTCATTTTTTTGTGTTGAGGAACAAGTAGCATATTTTGCTACAGCAAACCAGTGACTAGAGTTCTAGTCCTCTGAAATCAATGACTGAGGAGTACAGGACAGAGCAAGAGTGTGTTGAGGTCTTTGGGAGGGACAGAGGATAATAAATCACCTCATTACTTCTTATTTCTCATTACAGCCAGTATCAGGAGGAATTCATCTAATCTCCTTACTGTGTGGTACTACTTCAGCATGGGTGTGGGAAAGGTAAACAAGGTTTAGTCCCCATTCTGTCAGCTTTACTCTTGATATCCCCCGCTTGGAGCAGATTCTGACACCCTCAAGGCACTGTGGGGAGAGTGTGAATCCTGGATGGATTTCAAAAAGAGAAAAAAATGAAACGGAGCCTCAGAGAAGGAGAGGAGGAAGTGGAAAATGGCAAACAAGAAATGGCATCTTGTGGAACCTAATCTGGGAGCCAGTCTCTGTACGTGTGACAAAAGCCACCCTGGGGGTGCCTAACTAATCATATCACTAATAATAGGATTATTTTGCATATCTGCTAGGGCCCTGCCTATCATGGTATTAGCTCGTCTCTTCTTCACCCTGATGCTGTTCCAAGCTCCGTGCTTGGATTTTAGCAAAATGGATTAATTATTTTGGATGACCATGAGTCTCTCTCAGTTGCACCACTCAGTGGACATAGGCTTAGACTTTGGGTCCTCAGACGTAACTCCTTAAACTCCTTTGATTCCAGTGGTATTATGTATAGTCTAACATCCTGCCTGCTCCAAGGATGCTTAGGTGAATCCAAATGTTCTTAGGAAGAATGGGCAGAAACTTCCTGGTAAAGGACTACTGATTACTTGTTTGTTTTCAGTATGTGGCTAAATTGGGGTATTTTCTTTTCACACGGGTGAGCTATCCCTTGAGTAGTCCCACTGGGACTGTTTGCATCAACATTTTTATTCTGTTATAAGAAATAAGTTCTCCATAATGCTTCTTCTTTAAGGACTGGTGGATCTGTCTGTTAGGCATCTAGGACAGGACTGGGACTAGGTCTACCTGGCTGTCTCAATGGAGAGCCTGTGATTCTCCCCTCTCCTCCAAAGCGAGCAGCAGTGGAAAAGGTTTGAGAAGGCAAGGTCCTTTTTGTAGTTAGCAGTCTCTAAAGCCGAAATATCTCAGGTGTGTCAATTCACAGTTAAAACTACAGAAGGAATTTCCTGTTCTCCAAATCTGTGAAACAGACCACTTGCACATTGGAAAAGGAACATACATCAGATGGAAAGTGTTGATGGAGCTGTCACATTTTCTTTCTTTCAGCTGTATTCACAGTGGCCTGGTAAAGGGCTGCCTGGTCTGAAGTCCAGTGTAAAGTCCTACACAAGCTTCAGATGAAGTAATCCAAGTGCCAGTAATAGTTCAGATGCAACACCATGGAGTTTTAGTTTCAAGAACGCATTAACTCTTTCATAGTGCAGCAAACTTATCCTCCTATAAAAGAGAGCAGCTAGGAGAATAAAAGGTATAGATCTCAGTGTAAAAAGTAGACGTCTTCAAGGCAAGGGCATGATTTTCTGTAATGCTTGAGAGATGCCTTGCCCAACGAGCTACTGGAAATAGCTTGATTGCAAGAGGTTCTCTAGCTCAGAGTTTATATAGGTGCTAATAAAGACTGTAACCTATCCAAAGACAGTGTTTTAGAATGCAGACTTTGACCTTCTGAGCCAGATCTATATTTTCTTCCTCATTTTTACAGTGGGAATGTTGCATCAGCTTGTGGGCTGTGCTGCATAACTGATCATAGGGGCAGGACTAAGCTACTAGGGAACAAGGTGAAACACTGGTCAACCCAATGGCTCATTCTCTGGTTTGCCTCAGCCAGCTATTCCCAAGATAGGACTGCTCTATAAGGCCTTCCGTGTGCAAGGCAGCGTGGACAATCTGCACCCTACCTAGCCTGAGGGTCAGCAGCTGGATCACTGGACCTTTCCTATCATAGCAGTGTAGACATGGACCATATTCAAAGCACCAACCATGGCACCTAACCTAGACTGAAATAATGCCAGAAAAGACTGCCAGACTCTTTGCAACCAGCAAGAGTAAGAACTCAGTGGTTGTGAGAAACAACATTAAGAACTAGATATAATGCTCAAAGTTAGTATTTATCACAGCCAGTCTGAATGTGGAGCCTACTTTGTTGACTAAACAGGTAGTCAGAGTATAACAACAAATTACTGAATCAGATCCAGTCACTCTTAAGACCAGGATGGCACTTGCACCAGTATTCTGCGTGTCACAACTTGGTCAGCATCAGGACCTGAGTCTGACAGGGATGGCTGTGCAGTCTCGTGGCTGCGGTCAAGGTCATGATGTACATGATGTGCATGATGTGCAGACATGCGATCTGTCAGATATGATAGGAGGCCCAGTAGTGTTAACACCTGCTGTAGAATAGGCTGTGCATGTGACATGAGGTCTGTTTTAAGCCTTTGTTATAATAACTAACGTTGAAACCGCAGACGAACACAGCCACAGCACTATTTCTACCTTAAAACCGAAGCCCAGATCAAACATCCAAATCTCTAATATGTCCATTTGTTCTGAAGATTTCAAAACTACCTCCTCTCATTTTCGCTAAATTCACAAAATTGCATGTAAGTTTGTGCTATAGAAACATATTACATGGCAGAAAGTTGAACAATAATTACCGTATTGTATGTAGCTTTTGTCCCCGCTTTTTATTTTACTGCATTTTCTTATTCTTTTAAATTTTCCCTTTTATCATCAGATCTTCTTCTAGATTTGATAACTTCAAGCAAGCCAAGTTTATAGGTTCTGCATCTTAAATCATCCACTTTCTCATTTTCTGCATGCTGACTAAAGGCTTGCCTCCACATTTACCGGAATTGTTATGAGTTTTTAAAATGTTCTTTAAAGAAAAAAAGAACAGTTTTCTCAAATAAAATGAAATCATTTCCTGCTGCTTCTGCTGGAAACAATTGTGAAACAGTTGTTTTGTGGAGACATATTATCCTGTTTAATTGCTTAGTTTCAATGCATGTTATTGGCTTTCATATGAATATGATGGATTTGTTTTATTACTGTAATGCTGGTGTTAGGGGAGGTGTAAACCACTCTGACAGAGCTGGGAGTAAGGTCTCATGGATCAAATCAATAGACTTACCTCTACCACCAGCCCTTAGAGGAGATTTCAGTCATGAGGTATTTAGTGAATTATTCTGGAAACAAGCAGCATGGATTTGTGTGAGGTGTTTGTGCAGGGCTCCTCCATGCTATGCAGAGCTGAGAGCTTCCTTCATTTTTGTACACTGGCTCAAGTGCCATTATGGAGCTTTGTTATGTAGCAGGGATCTCAGTGCTCCATTCACATCTATTCCTTATGGCTTAGGAGCTACACCAAGAGTTTACAGTTAAAACCAAGGGACTAGGAAGACTATTAAAAGGATGGTCCTGAGTGCCTTGGGAACTCGTTTTACACAACTGGAAAGCTTTGTACCATCAGTGCTCACTAGATGCATGATGCTCCCTATTTTGTGCTTGGCACATCAGAAAGGGCAGAGCTGTGTTCCAACTCTGCAGGACCGAGTCCTATGCACTTTTGCTGACAGAGGTTTTCTTGGACCACACTACCACAGATAAGCGCACACATTAGCATACTGTGACCGCTTTACTGAAATCTATAGCATTATGCCACTCAATACTACATTAATTGGTTCCATATATTGAATAAGTACAGTTATAGTTAGCTGGGCTCTACAGAACAAGACATTGTAATGAAATGGTAAAATTCAATGGCAAAAGTATTATGTCATGCTTGACAAAATTTCAACTTGAGATTCTATTAATGTTTCTGGTTTGTATTCACTTTTACATATGCACTTTACAGTGAGACAGTGAGAATGTTTGTTGAAATTAGTCCATTCTATGCAACACAATATATTTTGGGCAACAGAGTATAATGTAGGGAAAGAAGAAAAGAAGTCTGTGATCGTCTGTTACCAGTCTCTACCTAAAAGTCAACGCTGCACTTTCTTGAAGAGCAGGCCTCAAATGGTACCTGGACAGAGTCTGGGGTTAGGTTGCTGCCTTGTGCAGAATGGACTTCTGCTCCATACAATACTTCTTATTCCTACAAATTTCCTGTCCCCAGACAAAATATTTCTTAATTTTCTTAACCATCGCCTCAGGAACCAACAATTACTTGTGAAGTGTATCTGATATTTGTATCTGATGAGGTCACGCAGTGATAGAAAAATACCTTCATGTCTTCAAAATGTCCTTGGAGACTCTGCATAGAAAATCGCAAAATGCTGCTCATTGAACTGAATTTCACTGAGGAGCAGTTTCATTACAGAAATTTCAAAGAGTATTTTTATTTTGATACCTAAATCTATTTCTGATATAGTAAAGGGATTAAACTACAAAATGTAATCTGGTCATATCCAGATGCCTCCTCCCACACATCTACCTCCTGTATCTCTAGGTAAATACAAAATTCCCTATTGACTTCTTTGCATAACACTCTGTGCAAACCTATCCTGTGTCATAATATATACATTTTTATGTTGTATCACCGATGACAGAATCTAAATAAGTACAGTAATTCAGTTGCCATAGCTGCCAGGGGATGGCTAGTTTGCAATAGTAAAAGGATTTTATTCACATCCACCCACATAGCATGTTGTTTGGTATCCTGGCCCAATATATATTTGTAGGAGATGGATGCACAAGCTGGGAGTTTTGTGGGTGTGTGTAGAGGAATCATATGCACCTCTGCATAAGCATTTTGTCTTAAATTAGAAGTGACCTGAGACCCTCCAGGACACCAAACCATTTTTTGCCTCATCTGTTGATTTGATACCCAAAAGGGAGAGGGAACCGAGGAGGTCAACAACAGGCACAGCTTGGCAGGCATCTGGGAATCAGATGAGACTGTTCAGTCTGATGTGGCAAACAGGACAGCAAGGGAGATACATTTTAAGACAGTCTTGGGCCAGGAGAAAGTCTCCTGCAGCCCTGGAGCAGAAACTCTGTGGTTGCCTTGTGTGGAAAGACAGACAGAGAGCATTGAGACAGGTTCTGATGGCACAGCACCAACCCCAGCTTGGTGAGAACTCTGCTCTAAGTTGACTTAGTGCGGGTCTGGCTGTACAGTCCCTGCAAGGTCAGTCATCCCATCAGACTTTGTGGAAAGGGAAAATTGTGGTTTGCAGAGATGCATTTTCTGTGGACCATTTAATGGATGGAGTTTTGAAGAAGATGGAAGGTGTGTTGCCAGGAGACAGGAGGCGAAAGGAGCTTTTCTGCTGCTGTGATTTACTAGTTGGTTGGGTTAATGTAGGTGCTGCATCTCACTAGATGGTCATTGTAAATTTTAATTAATAGTTAAGCCATCTAAATCTTCGCAGATGGGTGTTTTTAGATTTGAATATATGAATAAATACAGCTCGAGGCTTGAGCCCAATTCAGCATTTTCAAGTGTAATTCAGAGCTGGCAGGATAACTTCCGTTCTTGATTAGTGATAAATCTAATTGCGAAGGAATGACTGACTTTCAGAACCACTGCACTGAAATACAGCACTGTATTACAAGCCATCTGAGGGTAGAAATCAGGTTAAATGAACCTGATATAATGATTTATTTACAGCAACTCTGATACTTTCAATAATCCATTATAATTGTATAGACAGAGACTTCATTATCCCTTCACATATCTGTGATCCCTTCAAGTGCTAGGAGACGCAGAGGAAGCCTACAGAGAGGGGAGTGCTCAGAAAGATTCATCCTGAAAGGTGCTGAGCAGACTGCACCCCTCGTCAAGCAGGACAAAGTATTCACCCTTGTCAGTTATTCAAGAATATCATCAAATTTATTTTATTTAGAGTACAAGAAGGAAAGGTTGTGAATTTCTGTTGGATAGTTAGAACAAACCTCTAATTGAATCAAAGTCAGTGTAAGCAAATATTTTTATTGCGTTGTGAGTACAATGTCTGAATATGCTCCTGCACACATGCATATCTATTGTAGTTTAGGGCAGGGAGGTGTCTGTAAGAATTTCTTCATTCTTTTGGAAAGTATTTATCTCCCAATTTAAAAAGGCTTGGTGTCTTTTTTTGACTCAAGTCCAGACATATTTCAAGAGAAAATTACATTCCACAAGCTTTGTCATGTCAAGCCTCAAACAAGGGCTATATAGTAACAGCATATCACAACCCTTTCTGCCTTCTAAATGAAGACTGCACTTACTTAAAAAATCAAAGGCTTTCCTTGGAAAAACTGAGTGTTTTGTTATTTGAAACACCAATATTCCTCTGAAAAACAAGGCAGGTGGGACCTTTTGACTAACCTCGAAAACTGTGTTCAGTTCTGGGCCCTTTGCTACAAGAGGGGTGTTGAGGCTCTGGAGCGAGTTCAGAGAAAAGCAACGAAGTTGGTGAAGGGGCTGGAGAACGAGTCTTACAAGGAGCGGCTGAGAGAGCTGGGGTTGTTTAGCCTAGAGAAGAGAAGGCCGAGGGGAGACTTTATTGTTCTCTACAACTACCTTTCAGTGCTGGTCTCTTCTCCCAGGGGACAGGACAAGGGGGAAATGTCCTTAAGATCCTCCAGGGGAGGTTCAGGTTGGACATCAGAAAAAAAATTTTCAGGGAAAGGGTCATTGGGCACTCTAACAGGGTACCCAGGTAGATGGTGGACTCACCATCCCTGGAGGTATTTTAAAGATGGGTGGATGAGGTGCTGAAGGGAATGATTTAGTGTTTGATAGGAATGGTTGGGCACAATGATCCTGGAGGTCTTTTCCAAACTAGTGATTCTGTGATTCTGTGAAGTCTGGCAAAGCATTCTGTCTTTGGATACATCTACATCATTGTATCAGGTGCCTTTAGAAATCTCAGCCTAAATTATTGCCATGGCCACATGGGAATGGTTTTATGTTGTCTTTTTTAAGCTATTTCTGAACTGGTCTATCACTCACATCAACCCCAGTTCAGAAAAAAAATGCAACCTGCATTCCTTTTTTCTTTTTAATAACAGAAAAATGAAGTCAAATAAAAGAAAAGCTAGGATAGTTTTTAATGCTTTAACATGGATATAGAGAACAGGAATACACCATGTGCACATGGTAGGACTTAATCTGCATAAATTCCTGGAGGATCATAAGACAACGGGAAATGACACAGATTAAGACCACTTTGATATTATACCCATCAAAGACTCCAACATTAAATGATGGTCATAAAGGAGCTAGCGGTTCCCAGCTATCACTTTTCCTGGGATCTTTATGCCTGCACCTGATTCACACAAAGATGAACTCTTTCAACAGATATGCTCTTTCTAGCTGAGAATTTGACATCTTCTTGGGTAATGTGACCTGGTTGACAGGTGGGGGAAATGAAAATATATCTGTTGTCCGTTGGTTACACATGTGTGGTCCATTGCTGTATGGCCACACAATCCTAAAAGCGCTGAAGAACCTGTGTGGGAGAAGCCTCCTGCAGCATGCAAAAGCTATTTTAGCCACAGACATAGCAGTCCTAGTCAAAACAGCAGAAGGCTGTAAAACTGACTGGCCTTTGCCAAGTGTGAATGATGGGCTCTGTAGGTACCATTCACAGTTAAAAGCTGGAGCTGCTGAGCCTTCTTTTGGCAGTCAGAATCTCCCAATGACATGGCACTTCTTCTGCTGGGATTAGAGAGAGCAGCAACAATCCTGTCTGGTGTATCAGGATTATGGGTTCAGCAAGAAGTAAACTCTTTGGCTGCATTCAGCATCTTTCCCTTTCTTCAGCTGAGAAATGTACATGGTGCAAACAATAATTGTTTTGTCCTAAAATAATCTTTTTTGTCTGGGTCCTAATCCTCCCTGGGTGATACTAAAACCTTTGGTAGTCATTGAACTCTTGGAAATTACAACACTTGGAAATGACACTGCATATCTCCAGAAGGTACTGCTGCTGGTTGTGCTCTTACAGAAAAGTCTGTGATTCTGCTTAAATAGTCCTGCAAAGCCCAGGATTCCCAGCTTTCAAGTTATTGCAAAAGGTGGACACAGAAGTCTTAAAGGCTAACTAAAGACAGTGGCCACCAAGCAAGTTGTTGGGAAGGACCAATACCCCATTGTTACACTCACTCCCTGTTTGTCTTTATTTAACTTTTCTGTGGTTAATGGCCGCAGAAGGGGACGGTCAATTTCTCAGTGAAGAAATGAACATAAAAAGTAAGAAGCATATTGCCAGTACCTGTTGGTGTGTTCACAATCTCCACTGAGGGCACAGAACAATAGCCATAAGCTTTCTGAGGTCCTCCAATCCTTGTGTGTGTGTGTGTGGAGGGGATGTGTGTGTGTGTGGTGACAGCCATAAGCCTCTCCTCATAAGCCCTTCCAACTCTAGTTTTATCCTCCAGGCTCTGATTGCTTTAGGTTAGTGATGTGCATAACAATGCCAGCAAGCACTTACCCAGAGAGCTTGGTTGCTGGAGGCTGAGCTCAAATCGGCAGTACAGTGTTTCCCTCGTACGTTTGCTGTCATAAAACTTCATGGTCCTGTAGAGATGACTCTTCTGCCCCTGCTTCAGGACCGTTCAGAGAAAGGCTGTGCACAGCAATTTGTGAACAATAGGAGTGAATTTGCAT
This sequence comes from Coccyzus lansbergi, assembly GCA_033558105.1. Classification (NCBI taxonomy): domain Eukaryota; kingdom Metazoa; phylum Chordata; class Aves; order Cuculiformes; family Coccyzidae; genus Coccyzus; species Coccyzus lansbergi. The sequence continues at coordinate 856,473 of JAUMJK010000869.1, forward strand.
CTGATTCAAAAGTAATTTCAGGTGGCTTTGAAAAAGTTTGTTCTTTTTTTCCCCCTCTTCTTCCACTGTTCTCTTGCAGGGGGATTTTATTAAATGCAGCAGGGAATAAAAACAAGGAAGAAAACAACAGAGTGAGGGTTATATTGGAACATTTTAACCACTGAAAACCACTAAAAGTATTTTTCCATGATGCAATTCTTGTTAGAGACACCCTTTTTTACCTTCAAAAGGTTTATATTTTTAAGGCACGGCTAGATGAGGTCCTGAGGGACATGGTTTAGTGTTTGATAGGAATGGTTGGACTCAATGATCCGATGGGTCTCTTCCAACCTGGTTGTTCTAGGATTCTATGATTCTATGATTCTATATTTTTGTGCAGCAGATGGAAACTACATGAAAAATGGCAGCTCAAAGTCAGCACGTAGAGTCATGCCAGTGCAGCACTTCACCTGCTGGAGATAACAAGCCCAAATACGGGGCCAGGAAGAAAGATGTAGTAAAGAATTTTTGGCAGTTTTTATTAATGTTAGTAAAGCTGAGGATTCCTTAAACTCAGTTATTCTATGGCTGAGCACAATAATTACTAAGGTTTTGATGGTTTACACTAGTTGGAAATAAAAGCTTGGGAAGTACTTTGCCCAATTTATAAATATTCTGTTAGTCTTCAACACTGAGTATAAATGCGAAAGATGCAAAAAGAGGAGAAGGATATTGAATTACTCAAATAAAATCCTCCAGCTGGAAAAGCTCGAGGAATGTGTTGAGATTTCTTGAAGTCAGAAATAAGTTCATTTAACGATGCATCAAAAGTAATGAGATATGATAATGAAGGGATAAGTCTGGCTCCCTTTTTACCTCCTTAAAAAAAAAAAAAGAAAAAAGTGGATCTGGGAGGAAAAAAGGACTTGTAGAAAGGGCAGGGGACAGTCTGCATCTGCTCCACTCCAGTAACAAAGTCTTTTTGGACCTGAAGTAACACAGTTGCTCCATGAGATCCCCACTGAGGTCCCTTCCAATCACATCCACTGCATGGGTAAGGACACAGAAACATATAAGCCTCCTTTCTCCCTGTCCCTCAAAGCTTCTCTTCCAGTGTCTGCTTTTTCTGTCCATCTTGCACTCCATTTTTCAACCATCTTGAGACTGGCTGTACTGTGGGCAATGGCCTGAGATGTTATGATCCATCCAGAGCTGCCCAGACTGGGAAAGATCTATAAAAAAAGAGAGAGAGATGACCAGGCCACACAGTTAACTGGGGAAGAGAGCCAGAAAGCAGAGCAATAGCTGTTGTGGCTGACCTGCCTGCCCAAATCATCCATCTGTGACTGACCATCTGCCTTGGATTCTGCAAGCATCAACAAAACACCATATTTTTCCCAGACTCTGCTATCCTTTTTCTCCTCCTTCCTCTTATGTCTGTCCATGACTAGCCACAAACAGGGAAAGCAGCATCTCAGGGCAGAACAGAAGTAACCTTGGCCCCTCGTTTGCTGGGATTGTTTTACCAAGTGACAATATCTGTACACCAGAACACAGAGCTGTATAGGATTGCTTCAGAATGTAACCTCTTATCCCACAGGGCATTAAAGTGTGGAGAAGCATCAGCTACTTATAACAGTGTTTGGTAGAGCATATTATAAGTATATGGCAGGACGTAGGACAAATATGCTCAGAGATGACAGAAAGGTCACTGAAAGAAAAGGTGGAGGTCTCAAGCTATCAGACAAAACTGCTTGTTTAAAGCTTTGTATCATTGAATCCCGACATTTTAAATCGTTTTACGCTGTTTCATTTGGAACTAAGGGCAGTATAGACACAGGAGTCACTGCTTAAGAGAGCAAAACAGCTTCATTTTGAGAAGGAATATAAATAAAGGGAAAACCAAAGAAGGCTGGAGAGACAGAGACAAAGCAGGGTCCATTAAAAGCAAAGTGATCCTGACTTACTTCAGCTCACTGTGTATTGAGAGCTTCTTGTGGCACTGGTCAAATATTGCCCACTGAGGAAGAGTCTGATGAGCATTCCTCTCCTATTTCTTTGTTAGTGAAACTGTCCCTAATGACTACAGCAGTGCCCATTGCTGTTTAATGCATAAAGCCTGCTGTGTTTGCCTACACAGCCACCCAAGCTGGTAGCATTAAATTCATGGCACTGTGCTTTGAGTTATCTTGCAGAATGAATGACTTCATATATAAAACAAACTCTGTTCAGCTCTGACTCACTCTCCCTTTTCCACAGGAGATGGTATTAATATTAAATTCTATTTCTCCCCAGGAACACTATCATTTCCATTCTGTTGACAAATATCCTAGCAACACAGGGGTAGAGGAGGAGGAGACAGAAAGTGTGACAGAGAACTCTGGGAACTGATCTAAGTGTTTTGCACAACCTCAGTCATTGCACTGCTGTTTCTTTTGGATAACCACCTCTTTGCTGTTTTGCAGTGCACACAACTGCCCTGATTCTCCTTGTGAAACCCCTGCCCAGCCTTCAAAAACCATCTCTGCTTGGATGCACAGGGCTACTGGGAGCTGGAGTGCAAATGAGTAGCATCATGCATCTTAACATCAGGCAGAGGTTTTGGGAAGCAGAACATGTCCATGCTATGAGAACCAGACAGCAAACAGACATCTTCATAAATTCAGAAAGAACAGACCCAGCAAAATCCTTCGGAAATGTTTTGTGATTCAAGCAAGCCAGCTTCAGCTGTGTGAATAAGGCACAGGCAAAACATTTCATTTAAGTCCTAATGAAATGGAATTACAGTGTCCCACTGACTTTCACCAGGGGGTTGTGGACTATGAAGACTGTTTAAAATCTTGAAAATCTACAAATCACATTTTCAGATATGATCCCTGTATCCTAGCAGCTTTCTGTACCAATTTGCTACAAATATAGTAGTAAACGAGTAAGCAAGAATGTAACTTTCCCATAAGTATTGCAAAATATTCACAGGCAACATCTTATACATCTGCATGAACATTTGGAATGTGTCTGTTCACAAGGACCAACAAGCCAAAGATTATTTACTAAAAGTGTACCATGAATAGTACCAGGTAATGGATGTATTTGGGATGATCATGTTTAATTCGCAGATTAGTCAAGAACAAAACAAAAAGAGGTGATGAAAGGTGTCAGCACCTGTAGGAATTATGTATTGCAGTGGAGAGACTGCAGTTTTGCAAATGGCAAGCACTCAGAAATGGCATCTTTTACAAAATTTTGTGGTGAGACTGAAGAGCGGATAGAAAACTCTGTTTACTTATTTTCCCTTATTCTGCAGAATTAATACAATAATCCTCATCCACTGCTGTTCATTGCAAAAGACAGAGAATGCATCTTGCTTTGTACTACTTGGAAGTCAAAGCAGCTTTCTGAAGTCAAGAGCACTTTTGCAGACATCTAGAAGCTCATCTAGGAGGAGTTTCCTGGTGTGATTTTTAGATCACAGTCTCCCACACTGTCTGTAAGAGGCATCTACTATGCTTGGGAACATGCCCTAGAGAGGACTTCCAAGAGAGTTCCCCAAACACTGTCAGACACTTAGATCCCAATGTTTGCTTGAAAACCACCCACTCTGCCCATCTTAGGAAGGACTTAGATTCCAGTCTGTGGTGTCTGTATAAAGTATATCCTCACCAAAACATATCCCACCCACAATTAAGAGTAATGTTAAGGATGAGATTTCTCTGGGCCTAGTGGTGCATTTATCGCCTGTATTTGTGTATAGGCAGGATGGAGGTAATTTAAGCCTCTTTACTAAGTATTTCAATTTTAAATACGTGCATCAGTGCAAATGTGCACTATGACTCAGTGCTTTTTTCAAAGGACCAGGGAAGTTACTTGTTGTACACAAGGATGTTTGAATAGGACTTAAGAAGGAAGTAGGAGGTTATGTAAACTGAAGAGAGCTTGAGAAGCTTCTGAGCTCTGTCCCATAAAATTATTTTACCAGCAGACCTCACTATTGGCATTATATGAAATTCCTCTCCCAAAGGGACAGCTTACGTGAAGTGTCTGTTAGGTGTTACCTTCCAGCTGACACAGGGATGAACGGGTACTTATCTAGACTGGAGTACACAAAGAAAATGACATGGATGTCCCAAAGTCCACAGCTGTCTAGCCTCAGAAAGAAGCTTTACAGTGCTGGCTGAAGTGTTGGGGTGAAGGCTGTGTCCCATGCTGCCTCCCATTCTGGGACAGGAATTTGCCCTCTGGACCCATCTGATTTCTCAATGAATTGTTCAGATTAAGGGCCTAATACATCAAGAAACTTAAAGCAATGTATACGAAGGTGTTGTGATGACCAGATCCCACCCACATGTGTTTGAGGAAAAGCACTTTTACAACAAAAGCTTTCAGCTATAATATTGGAAGGATTTTATTTTCCAGAACTAAGAATCATGCTGTATAAAGCTGGCTTAATACAAATACCTCAAATACAAATACATGGAAAAGAGGAAGAAATAAAAGAAGAGAAGAGCACATATCCATAGAACTGATATCTATGTCTTTTTTACCATATCTTTTCTCAGATCCCTCTCAGTTTATTAGTAAGATGTTAGGGTTTAATATTCTTTGCATATTTTAATACCTCTTCATAGCTGTTATGCATGAGTATATGTGAGTGGATGTATGTGCACATGGATGTGTATCTATACATTTATACATACGCATCCATTAAGTGTATGTTATATGTAGAAATACATTTATACATACCTACAATTTTCTGTCCTTCAGAGACAACATTTTCATTTGTACCTATTCTTTGTGCCTTTTCTATGTCTTTACTGGTATAGATATAATTTTTTCACACAACAGATAAGATTTCTGCATCTTTTATGCCAGCGTCAATCCACAGCCACTCCAATGACCAAAACTAAATAACTCTGGAGGTTTCTTTTATGGCACAGTGAATATCAAAATACAGGCAAATTTGTACTGGCTTTGTCTCCATGGCCAGTATAGACCTACTTTGCGGTTACCAAGGCAGAAGATCTGAGGAATATTTTTATAGAAAGTAAAATGGATTTAATATTATTTTGACCTTTTCAGAAAAACACTTATGGGAGAGCAGAAGTTAGAGACACTCTGCATGTGACCTTGCCCCAGCGCAAGCTTCCCTCTTACAAAACTCTGGAAACTGTCATTAGGTCCTATGAGTTATCTGTCCAAACTAGATCCTGTGGTTTCACCTAAGCCTATCTCTCAAACCCAGAAGCCAAGCAATTTCCCTGAGAGGGACTCCCTGCATAAGCTTGGGTTGCTTTAAGGGTCACAGGGGATGCCAAGAGAAGGTGGAGACTTCTCCTTTGTGTTGTTCAAGTTATATATGAGAAGAAACATATATATGACAGCCAGCCAAGGCAGACCCAATTGTGTAATCAGCTTGGCTTGACTAGCCTTTGGTGGCATGACACTGTATCAGGGTAGAGAAACCATGACCTTGGAGTTGCACCCTCATTCTATCTCAGAGAAGAAAGACTATGCAACGTGCTGGTTATTTCTGCTACAGACCCACAAGCAGCCCCATAGCTGACCCCAGTACTCAGGATGATTTGAGATCCCAAAGCACACAGAAAGACCTGAAATTGTAATGTATGAATCTTCTCTCAGGAAGCAGAAAAGAGGGAATGGGAGCAGGGAGCAGGAGCATATTTATTATACCTTCCTCATTTATTTTTTTTTTTTTGGTCTGGGCTCATGCCAAGCACATCTGGGCACAGCGAGGGGAAATGTGGTTTCCACAAGATGAAACTTTGAATGGATACAAGCAGTTTCTAAGGAGACCTGCTCTATAATTGTAGAGGAAATTACAAGCTGAATCATCTATGGTTTGGGGAGAAAAATCAATGATATTTTGTAAGTTGAACCCAACTGTGCTGACTGCTTACCAAGGAAGAAACTGGAAAGAAATCAATTCCAAGAACTTTCAACGAAAATCCATCTTAATTCATATCTGACAGATCTACTTTGTTTTTCCTTTCTAAAGCAATGTGATGTGGCATCCTGAAATCCCTATTACTATTGCAGAGAAAGGTCCTCTCCAGAAAAAGAGGAATAATACACTACACTCCAGGCCTGCCCAACCACTTGCTACTGAGTCTTGAGAAAGCATGAAGGACAGTACACCTTTCAGAGCTGGCCACATGAGCTCTATCCTTCCAGGGGGCAGATCCAAAGAAGAATTCACAAACTGATGCGTTGCATCGTGCACTGAAATGGATTGCTGAAGCACAGCTGCACCCACTGGACCTTGTAATAACAGAAGTAAACTGATTCGGCTTATAACCTAAATGGTATCTGATTCCTAAACCAGTGCTCTTTATATGCCAATGCTTTACACATTTTATTATTTTTTTTTAAGACAAGGGAAAATAAGCAAGACATTGAATACCTACTAGGATTTGCCCTTCATTTTGTAGCTTTACCTTACTGAACGTTCCTGTGAAATACTGAATTCAGTTTAGTTAAATCAGAAAAGATAATAGGGAGATAATACTCTATCCACTGGGAAAGTAAGTAAGACTTTCCTTTTGTGTTTATTCTATATTTCTTTCTTGTGTTGAACTTCGCAGTCAGACATTGCAATGTCCAGTTCTTGCCCATAATCTTTGGCAGACTTTTTACTGCACACAGTGTAACTCCTAACCCATCTCACTAGGGACTCATCTGCAAAACAGACATGCCAAACTCTGAGTCAATAAAGATGTATTAATTACAAAGGTCCCTGTTATTTACTCCAAAGAGAATGACATGAACCCAACTGAGGTACTGGCTTCTTTGAAACTGGAGTACTCAGAATTTCTTCTCTAGTTCTCATAGTTGTCTTTCTTGTACTTGACACTTTTTTCCTCCCCTTCTACTTGACGTCATGTGTATTGGTTTTGACTAAAAGCATTGATATTCAGCTCTGTGCTGCTGGTGAGGTTAATTGCATTCTGTCTTGCCACAGGACACACCAAATAGCAACAAACCAAATCCTGTTTGAAACCTGGACCTTATGGACCTTCAGTTTCTTTCTCATGCCATCTTGCCTCACTTATTATGCCAAGTGTTTTGAGCACAGGATCTATTTTACCATGCAGTGAAATAAGGCATATATAACACATCAGTGAAGAGAAGTCAAGGAGGTTTCTGGGGATCCTTGATTGCTACAGAACACAAAAATGATGGGTTATAGTTGAGGGTTTCTCTCTCAGCCTCCCATACTCCATACAGCATGATGCCTACTGAACTGGACCTTTCTCTGTAATGTACCAAATCCCTTGTGAATAATTAACTCTTTTTTTTAACTTCAGAAAAGTTACATGCTGAAAGACATTTTGGCTTCACCTGCTTACTTCTCAGATTATATCTGGTGAGCCCTGTAACTTGAAGATCTATATCAAAAATACATTCTGTATCTCAGGAGTCAAACACAAGTAATTCTGTAAGTGTTTGCCTTGAGGAGCTTGGGCCATGTCTACAGGAGTGCATGAAATTTAAATGCCGAGGGATGGTGTAGAGGGGAGAACTACTCTGAGCCTACACACCAGTACAACATGTGCTGGTGCTTCAAAGCACAAATTAAAGAGCAACCTTCCCTAACAAAGGAAATCCAATCTGTTTGGAGAGACTCAGAGTGGGGACCTGTTGCTGGGGACACAAGAGAGAAGCACTATAAATAGCAGCCATTTGAATGAGTTCTTCTGATCTCTGCATTTCTGCTCACCTGTCTTCATATTCTTTTCACTGTAAGTTTCATTTTACCTGAATTCAGCTGCCAAAAAGGTGGAAGGAGTTAGGCTGTGCTGTTCAGTAGAGCCTTCCAATGCCAGCCACTTCATTCTACCTGCCTTCAATGCCTTTCTTACACTGAGTGTATTATAGTCTTGAGATATCTCCTGTTCTTTATGGGCTGTAAAGGAAGCTCGTGTAATTGCTTACACTATAGGCCCAAATTATAGCTTCTTGGTTCCCACTGATCAAGGATTTTTTTTGCTGGTTTTTTTTTTTTTTTTGAGGAAGCTTCCTCTCTGTTGTTCTATTTTTCCATCTGTGATTTATCTCCCTTTGAAACAGCAAGCTTTCCATGTATTTCCCTGTCATTTCTCATTTCCACTTCTATTAGACTTCCTTTTCTTGGCCTTTTTTAATGTCCCTGTCCCTTTCAAATCCCCAGTAATTTGTTCTATATTTTCCTTTGCTTACCTCTTATTCACAAAGCTCTAGCTGCTTCACATCTTCTGTGTTTAACCCTTTCTACTGTGCAGAAAACCCATGAGGCTGAAAGAGAGGGAGGTCACCTAACTAACATCAGCAGCAGAGATGAGAATTAATTCCTTTATAAACTTGCTTAGGGACAGTTCCCGACAGGTGGAACTTACAAAAAAGCAAGTGTTCCATGACCAGAAATGAAAACAAACGTCAACTGAAAGAACTTTTCAAAAAAACTTCAGGGTTTTTTTGGTTGGTTTTTTTTTTTTTTTTTTTTTTTTAATCTTTCAGTGGTTTCATGGGGTGGGAATGGGGGAAGATGGGAGTCTTAGGAAAAAAATACCAACAAGCTCTGATCAACTCTGATCGTATTCCATTTATATCATCTGAAGAAGGAAAGTTTAGGTACAAATTTCTAAAGAGAAGCTGGATGGTGGATAATAAATTCCCTGTTTAATCTCTATTTGGCAGAATGTTAGGTCAGTAGACTAGAGCTGGCATTACAAAAAGCTTGCATGAATATTTTTTTCATATTCTTTTAATGAATTCATTCGGCATGTCTTCCTACTTCCAAGTATCCCAGCCAATGAATCTACTGGAGCTATTGCTGAAATAGTGATTTAGAATTAGCATTGCAGAATACCTAAAGTAAGTGAACTTCAGATTTGTAAATGTGTGTTGGAAGAAGAAACTTGGTTCTGTAACTTTTACCCATGTAACAGCACAACAATGACCTGTGTGTCCCTCCTGAACTCTCAAATTCTGAATGTCACCTACTAGCAATGAATTACTCATGAGTGCTATAGTCTATTCTGAATAACAAATATATTCAAGAAAATTACAATTTATTTGAGGACAATTCACAAAGAGAGGATGAGGTGAAATTAATCTAATATGGAATTAAAAATGAATTATTCATGCAGCTCTACAGGACAATGATATCCCCACAAGCAATAACTGTATCGACAACCATGTAGGAGAGGGGCCCTATTCATTCCTTCTTCCATCCCCACAAACATAATCTTGCCAAACTGCTTTAAGAATTTAATAGCAGCCTGCAGTTTCTGTTAAGCCTGTAGAGGTTGGTTATTTTTTTTCCTGCAGGGGTCATTTTTTAAATGGAGTGATGGATCTCTGACAACCTTCATCCACAGGCCTCTATTATCCTTTTTCAGAGCTGCTGGAGGACTAGCTAATAGAGTGCTTAACATAAAAGTTTGCCTGACTCTGAATATTGATGGTAAGAAAAACCTAGGATAATTTATGATTCACACAGTTTACCTTGCTCTTGAACCTCTGCTATCTCTGTGGGATGACTATTTCTAGGATTAACTAGAGAAAGCATCATCTTATTAAAATGTTGCCCAAAGCTGGAATGTACATACTATGGAAACGCAAATTAAATGAAAATTGGATTTCCAGAGAGTGAGCTGAGCTTGAATGATTTTGTGTCAGGAGTGAAAAAGTTCCCTTTTAACATCTTCTGGTTTTCCTTTGTGGTCTCTTTGTCTTTGTTTCCAGGCAAGGGTGAATCGGATGGATCTCCCTGCAGCAAGAAGCTACCATCCATCTATGTTTACAAACCAAAACTGATGCACGCTTAACCTGTCAGTGAAGCCCTGATGAAACCTGACTGGCTACTGCAGGACTTGGAATGGAGTTCAGCTGCAATCCGTTAGGGCAGAAAAACCTTTTAAGAGGACAAAATCAAGTTCTTATAATAAAAAAGTTGAGCTATTACAGTTTTTCTGTTCTGTTTGCATTATTGTGGCAACAATCTTGTAGACTATGTTTAAAATGATGCTATAAAAATAAATTCTGATCAGATTTGAATGTTTGATGAAATCAGTGTACCATTTAGATTTTCCACAGGGTGTTCAAGAATATTCGCAAGAGCTCTTTAATTATTAAATAATTACAAATCACTCATTAAAACATTATTCATTTCACCATTTAGTCATGCCAAGTCATACATTTTAAACCCTAGGATTTTTCTTTTCTTAGTGCCATCTATATCCAAGTAAAGTTAATTGAATGTTTATAAGATTTAAGTAGGTAAATGACTAGTTCCATAAACTGCAATAGAGTGATAAGGTGAGGAAGAACTCATGAATGTGTCATTGGGCCCAGGAGGTGGTGCACCACTTTGTAAACTGCTTAGGATGACACTTCATTAAATGAAAAAAAAACACCTTTGCTATCACGGTTAGGTTTTTCTAAGTTCTTGATGTGATCAAAGGACTGTGTTGCCCAAAGGCAAACATTTTGATTTGTTTTCCTTGGTTGTAGTACCCCTATTGTTTTTGATTCCATCAGTTATTTGCAAACTTCTATTCCAAGGCGATTACCCTCACTATCCAAGAAAATAAATGGAAAAGCTTGTGCCAGGAATGCTTGCTTGACTCATCCAGGTGATGACAAAATGCTTCATCAGTTAGGAAGGATGAGGACACCAGCAAAAATTCAGTTAGCATTTCAGCCATCCCATTATCAAGCACAACTTCAGAGAAAGATTACACTGATTCAAACAGCAGCTGCTTTGTCTACCCAAGTGTTGACTAAAAAACAGATGTCAGATTTTCCCCTTCATAAGTAAACAGAGGGTTTGAGCAAGCTAAGAGAAAGAGTGGGTCAAGGGCTTCCTGGTAAAAAGACTCACCTGAAGTCAGGAGAAAAAAATGTCTAGCATGGGCAGTACATACCTGTTCACATACCTAGGCCACTGTACTGCGTCTGGTTGAGATGGAGTTAATTTTCCCTCATAGTGCTGCCCTTTGCATTGGTAGATAGAAAAGTGTTGATAAAGCACCAGGGGTTTGGCCACTGCTGACTAGCCCTAGCACAGCATCAAAGCTGTCTCTTCAAAATTCCCACTTCATCCAGAGGTTGAGAGTGAGCAAGATCTTGGAAACGGACAGTCAGAAAACTTTTAAGTAATGAGAAATAAAAATTAAATCTTGAAACATCTTCCCCTGTTCCCTCTTTTCGTCTTCAGCTTAACTCTGCTCCTCCCCGTCAGCAGCACAGGGGAACTAGGAATGGCGATTATGATCCGTTCATCACACATTTCTGCTGTACCTTCCTCCTTAATGGAAGGACTCCTTATGCTCTTCCCTTGCTCCACCGTTAACCTCCATAGGCTGCAGGGTGGCAGCCTGCCTCACAATGTTCTCCACTTTGGGCTACAGGGAAATCTCTAATCCAGCACCTGCAGCACCTGCTCCCCCTTTTCCTACACTGACTTCAGGGTCTGCAGAGTTGTTTCTCTCTCATCTTTTCACTCCTCTCCCTGCTGCTATCTCTGTTGCACAGAGGTGTTTTCACCCTTCTTGAGTATGTTATCCAAGAGGCCTCACAACCATTATTGATGGGCTCAGCTTTGGCTAGCAACAGGACCGTCTTGGATCCAGCTGGCATCTGCTCTGTCAGGCATAAGGAAAGCTTCTAGCAGTTTCTCACAGGAGCCATCCTTGTAGCCCTGCCACTGCCTAAACCTTGCTATGTAAATCCTCTGCAGCCACCTGTGGTGTGTCATGCACAGGAGGACTGCCGAGGAGCACATGGCATCAGACACAAGGCCACTCTAGAAGCTGATCTTCCAGAGCACTGGAATAGCTGTGCTCTCTTAGAATCAATAACCTTCCCTGTAATTATCTCAAATAACACTAGGCATACCAAGAAAAAAAATCATATTTCATACAAAGCATATTTTTTCCTGGCTGACTCTTAGTCCAGCAATTTTAGTATGTCCACAGTGGTTTGTTCAGGGTTGCAAGTGAAGATGGAAGCAGAGCTGAGGAGAAAAGGATCTTATTCTTCAGACCTTCTGTCCACCAAGAAATGCAGCTTCCCAAATCAAAGTGACAGGGTGAGTTCAAAAGAGAAACAACAAACTGACCGGTTAATCCAAGCATAATTTTTACATATGACACTACATTGTATTGCCAGAGTTGTGGCCCACTTTGTGACCTTATCTTTTGGCAGAATTTCTTCCCCTGGAGAAAGAGCAAAGCATTCCGTGTCCTTGAGGGAGAGTTGTGAAAAGCCTTACAAGTCATTGAATACAGTTCTTTTTCCTCCCCAGAAGCCTATTCCAGATTCAATATCTGCAGAAACAGCCATGGAAAGGCTGGCAGAATATCCATCTGCTTTACAAGGTCACCACACATTGTGGCCACCGGTGTTCAGACAATAAGAGAGTAAAGGCTGCAAGCCTGCTGTGCCACAGAAAGACAGGGCAGACAGCTGGACAACATTGCAAATATGCAGGTGTAGCAAAACAGAGGTCTGTGACACCTAGAAATTATAAATGTATTAATCAGAATATGATTAACATTAATCTGCTTTCAAATATGTACAAGGATGGTGTAACTAACAACAGAATGTAAGTATTTCCTAACGCAAGGAACAGCAAGATGCAACACATAAGCATTTTGCATAAATATGTGAGCAAAATGACTACAAAAGGTGGGTGCAGTTGCAGGTAGCTGGCATCCAAATAACAAAAGTTGCCAGGCAAAGGAAAAAAAAAGCACAAGTCACTGCAAATAATCAGGACATCCTTTCAAATACACAAGAAAGATGACTGGCAAATCCAAAAACAAGATAAGTGATACTGGGAGCAGGTAAGTTCCTCCTTTTCCAGAGCAGGAAATAACATGAAACCATTGGGTATAAGCAAGAATAAATCAGCGGGGGGCGGGGGGGGGAAGACAGACCACTTCAGTTCTGACTTCTCTCACCAATGAGTTCTCAAGCCTGATCACTGCATCTAGCAATTAGGGACCTCTAAGACTACAACCATCAATGCCAGCTGTGAGGCATCATCTCTCTAGTGCTGTGTGCTCAGCTGACTTACAATGCAGCTGTTAAACCAACAGTGATGATGTTGAACAATGTATGGGAATCAGGCATGAGCAAGAAGGATGCTCTGAATAGATGGGTTTAGTAAAGTTAAAAGTTTAAAATTTCCATGACTTCTCAGCTTTCTAAACCATTCCACCATAGCAGTCCCCAGTTCCATAACTATGTATACAGATGCAGTTTGCCTGCCTGAAACACAGGTTTTCTGCAACAGAAGGAATTTAATTGCAAGAAGTCCTAGCTGATCCTGAGGAGTGCATACATACTAAGAAAACTAAGGTACTATAATCAGTAATTTTCAAGATGGAAAGACTTCCCACAGGGAGAGGAGAAGAATGAACATATTGGGGATTTAATAATGTAAACTCCATACCTTCAGCATCAATATAAACCGTACTACAGGACCCATAGCCTAATCTGCATTCATTGAATTACTGTTAAGCTATTTAAACTGAAGCAATTGCTTCAGTTGAGTTCTTAATGAATATTTGTTCACACCAGAGAAGCCTTATAACAGCTAGTAGTAACTCACAATTTAGCATATATGTGGGCAAGGTCAGCAGAAATAGCAAGACCTTGGACACTGAACTCAAGTCCTGCCCAGGAGTGAAAATAGTCACTTTTTTATCATTCACTAATACTAAGGCACTTTCAGAAATTGAGCAAAACTGCACCTTGTTTACAAATGGGCAGTAATGAAGTGTGGGAGGGGGTGTGATAAGTTCATGGTTCATTTCAACACTGCAGGACAGTGTCTGTGGCTGGAGAGAGAAGCCACAACTCAGCTTCTGGCCCTGCAGGGTGGCCTTTCAGCCAAGCTGCCTCCTTCCAGAGCATGACAGCACCAATTGTCCAGTTCCTCAGGGTGCCAAAGGATGGAGAAAAACTCCTAGGGTGGAATTTTTCATGCCAGCACATTTAGGCATCCAAATGATTTTGGGAATGTGACCCATGAGCACTTGAGCAAACTGGCTTTGAAAACTTTCCCATATCCTACTTATGAGCAAAGGCCTTCCGTTTTCAGACAATAAACTGAGCATCCTCTCTGAAATTTACGTATTTGGGAATAGTGATTATTAATTCTTTTTTAAAAAGTAATTAATTATGGTCTTCCTAGCTTACACGAATGATTCTGTCTATACACTCTGACCATGAAATAGAATTGTTTTATCCATAATTTATAATATGGTAATTCCTAGAGGTCATAAGAAGGAAGGAGGCTTCATTATCCTAGGTGCTTTCCAGGCTGTCTGGAAGACATACTTTCTTACCCTGAGAGTTTATAGCTTAATTTATGAAAAGGAGCATTAGGGCTTGTGAAGGAGAAAAGTTCTTAAGAAGCTGTGACTTAATTTGCTGTTCTGGTTTGCCATGCTCTCTTGCAATGATGACAACCTTCTTCTGAAATGTCTGTGCTGTTTGTTCTTGTGTGGCAAAACAAAACATGAAGGAATGGGGACAGGAGCACCACTCTCTGCAGAAGACACTTTGACTGAGAGATCGTTAAATTGTCTACATGCAGACAATTGGATAGAAGTGAGAGACAATACAGCTGAGAGGGATTCGCCAAACCATCTGAACTTTGTGGTAGCCCCATACAAGGATTTTATTGCCATCAATCAATCAACCAGCATGAACTAACTTGAGGATTCTTTTCCCTCAGGCAGTCAATAACATTATATTGGTGTCATGTTAACAAAACTCTCTGAGCTGTGCAAACAAAAGTTTAGTCCTGGTTCGTGTAAGAGGCTGCTACAACATGCAAGCAAGAGGGGTAAATACAAGCAACTGGGCACGGGGTTTGTTTTGTGATAGAGTGGTCCAGAACAGCACACCAAACCACGTTTTGGAAAGAAATGAATATTGCAAGTACTCTTAGTATTTGATTAGTTAAAACGTCCCTGAATGGGCATTCTGAACCGTCCTTTCACACAAAACTAACCACAACTGGACCTGTAACTTCACGTTTATGCCAAGATATAATAGTAGGAGTAGAGGAAACCAAATAACAGTAATACAAAGGAAATTCAAAAGAAACAAAAAGTAATTCTTCATGAGCAAAACTCCTTGAGAAAGGGTATTGTACATCCAGAAAGTGTATATACATTCTAAGGAAGACTAAAAAAAATGGGAGAAGGCCACTGAAGATCAACAAACTCTAGACTGGCTCAGAAAATACCTAACTTTAAAGAAAGACTGATAAAGTAGTAGGGGGAAACACTATCATACCTTGCTCCCTTTAACACTATTTCCTAAGCCCTCAGGTCTCATCAACATTGGAATCAGTATACAAGACCAGGAGAACATTTTATTTGACCTGTCACTTTTGTATTTAATTTTCTCAGCAAACATACTGAGATTATTTGGATTTTTTTACTTTTGGAGGGTTTTTTTGTCTTCTCCCTCCCACTCACCGGTAGGCAAAAGCATAGCTGTTCATATGAATACGGAGGTGTAAGATTTTAAACACTATCTCATACTCAAGCTAGCTGTCAATTTGCAAATACATGGATGCGATTAAAGATGATCCTTAGATCACAGAAAAAAAATATTCTTTTTTTTTTTTTTTTTGCTGGGTCAGATCTCTGTCTTCCACTACTAAAAGTGTATATCAGTGTCAAGGTAAACACCATAGAATTTGAATAAAAACTCACCAGAGTCCACAAATTCCATAGATCAAGAACATCTAATCCTGTAGCACCATGTCAAAAGGATGAAAAATTACAGCTCTCCTCTCTTTGATCTGGTAGGAAATGCATAAACCCTTGCTTTTCTTTTTCTACAATAAGATATCCATTTCTGTAGCCATGGCTGGTTGTGTTAAAGGAAGAACAAAAAGAAGAATGCAGGTAATTCAGCTTCCAAACCACTACAGTATACCACAAAGTCCTCAACTGTTTTACACAGAGTCTTCACCTCAAGAAACTCTAACAATTCTCCTCTTCCTTCTAGGTGATGATTAACATATGACTCCCAATACACAAAGGTGAAATAAAACACCCTGTGTCATGCACACATATTACATTGATTTCATTATTCCTTGAAGGTGTTAGAGGTGTTGCTAACTGCTCTTCCTGAGAAAAAGCACTTCTCCAGAAATGTTACATTCTGCGTATGAAAGGGACAGTTTAATAAAGAAAAAAACAAAACACAAAACAAAAGCAAACAAACCAACCTAGAAGGCAGTATCATTGGACAATTCCATTGGGTGTTTAGTAGCTCAGAAATAAAATACTTGCTCAAAGAAGGCAGAAGAGCAGGCAGTAAAAAGAGAAACAAGAAGATTTGTGGTCACAACTGCACAGAAGAAAGATCTGACCTTGTTCATCTGGAGACTGAACCAGCAGGACCTCACATGTTCTTTCTTTTACTGCAGAGGAGATGAAGTGCACTAGAGTATAAGGGTGAGAAGATAAGTGGGGCCCTTTTGAGCCACCTTCCTGGGGCATTGTTATACTAAGTTATCACAGCGGTGTTTTCCGATTTTGCTAACTTGTCTCTTCTTTACTAAGTGTGCTGGGAGCTTCATCTGGCAGCGAAGAACCACAGGCACTTAGCGCTGGTACATGCAGATCACTGATAGCAGTAAACTTAAGAGGCTGATCTCACCACCACCTCACCAGCTGAGCCAGCTATAACAGTATACCCAATGTGGGCAAGACTGAGATTTATTTTTATTTTAGAAATAAGAGATTGATCACTCAGGGAAAAGCATATCTCACAAATTCAGATTTGTAGAAGAGCTCCTTTTCTCTGTCTCTGCTTCTCCCAGAATCTTTATCAGAGTCGATGAGCTACAGGATGGTTGTGCCTTGGGAGCCCAAGCTGGGAAATCACAGCTCTACTGTGCCAAATTCTGCATAAATAAAAGGACAGGCCAATAACACCATTAGCTGTTCTCAAGGGCTTTTGTCCACAATGAAAATGATTTACTGGCACAAGTCCTGCCAACAAGATATTTTCCAAGGTTTCCTGCTTAAAGTGGTTCTGTGTTTATTCAGTTGAACAGTATCAGCTAAGGCTACAAAGCCAGGTAAGGAAACAAAGCTAGACAGTTTGAGGGGGGAAAAGGCAGCCTCCTTCATCCCCTTAGTTGCTTAAATCAGCAGGAAGACAGCCATGAAGGTTAGCCAGTCACCCTACTCTAGTTGAGGCACCAAAGTGCTGGACAAAGTGGGCTACACTGTGGACAAGTTGTGGAGAAACCACAAATGCAGCCGGAGCCCTGAGCATCACCAGCAAGGCTCAAGTTTTTCATATGGGGCAGTAGGCATGTCCTTACAAATCAATGCCTTCAAAGAGGTCAAACTGATCCCCACAGGGTCCTTCCTAGTCAACTTTTGATCTTTCCTGTGCAGTTCAAGAAGCCTGAGATTTCTGCAGAGACAAAATATTTTGTATTTTTCCTTCCAAATATCTGAAGATACCTGCCATCTAACACCCTTGTCTCAGCCTGAATCACAACCTATGTTTTTTCTTTCATACCTGTTTTTCTCCAAGCTTGTCATTTGCATGTTTAGCTAGTAATATAAATCACCTTGAAGGCACAGTGGTTTTCCTTCCCCTGTATAAATTTTTCACATATTGGATAAAAAAATCTGATTCTTCCATTGAGCAAGGAAAGGTGATCAGCAGGACCAGCCTTCGAGTGAAATGAAAATGCTTTCATCTTTTGAGACCTATGTAATCAGCAGCTCACACTTCAGCTCAGAGAAGGCAGCACCAAGACCATTAGTAGAAACACTCAGATTCAGACCGTGTGCTAATAGATTCAGGCAAAATACACTTGTTAGTGTCTAATTAGTCAGCTCAGTATGCACACTGATGGCAGCTAAAAAAAAAAAAATAAAAGATATATTGTACTTTGAGTTTCAGGAGCCTTCACCAGAGGAAACAGTATTATTGTATTATGTAGATTTCTGGATTATTTGCAAGAGCCCTTACTGAAGGACAGATCTTTTCATCACTTACTGCCATATCTAAGAAAAAGAGAGGGCAGAAAGAACTTTGAGAATAAATATTTTAAGAGATGAACCAAGGAATTATTAATTCGTTTCTTCTCATGCAGAATACGAATTACATATAATTTCCAGGAGGAGGTGATTGATGGTGCAGCTCAGTGAGAAACTTCCTTCATTACATTGAAGCAAAGATGAAAAGCATGTGAGGCCTCAATGGGCCAGTCAGACAGGGCAATGCATTGGGCTCTCCAGAAAATATATGGGGAGAGAAGGGATGAGGGAAGGTTCAGGCAGTATTTTCCTTCAGTCACGTGGATTTCAGGCCAGAGACTTTTGAGTAAGCAGAGCACTTAACCTGCAGTCTTCCCCTATTCTGTCTGAAGTAAGCCATATATGCTTTTCCCCTACTGAGGACTATTTTTAACCATTATTTGCATGGGAAAATGTATCTGGAGCCTGCTACTCATTAGAAAGTCTTTCTTTATTCCACTTTTTGATTCCATGGTTATTAATGTGTCTACAAAAAAAGGAATCCAGCGATTAAGAATTATAGAAGTCAGAGAGGGGACGTGAGAAAAGTGTATTTTTTGCTGTACTTAGTTATATAGAGGGCAGGTTGTCCCATTAGAAAGAAACATCTTTCTGAGGGAGGTGATTTTGTCCCTGTTCAGTTTTGGTTCTACTGAGAGAGGAACTTCTGGATTTTTTTGTTTGTTTTCCATTGTTTGTTTTGGGTTTTCTTCCACCCCACCCCACCACCACCACCCCACCCCTCACATTACTTTGTAGTGCATTTTCAGGACTAACAACGTCATGTAAGATAGGTTCCAAGACTCAAAGTTAAACTAATACCGAAGTGACAGTCAAAAAAGGCTCTTTTCAAGTCTTCTGAGTTAAAATAGGATACTGTGAAACAGGGAGAGCTTATTTCAGTGCAGCCTTTCTACAGATTCTTTACATCTGAAAGAATAAGTCTTGTACGGATTTGACTTATGGATGAATTAATACGTCCCAAAATACATAATGAAAACAAACATTTGGGATTCTGCAGACTCATGCAAAAGAAATTGTTTGCTGCTCATAAAAGACCTCTCACTGACATAAATAGGGCTGTTTGTACTAGAGGCTTGCTGGGTGAACCCGCCGTTTCAGGACAAGGAGTGGGAATCAGATATATACACTGAAATTGTACTTGTAAATGAAGTGAGGCAGTAATGTGAGCGGCAGAAAAAGGAAAAGCCTACATGCACATACTGTATCAGCTCATCACAATCTGTGCTTTGAGCTTTGGAGAAAGATTAAGAAGTGAAACCAAAATGGAAAAATAAATCTCTGGAGTTTTTCTAAAAGGTTGTGTTAGGGTTTTCTTTGCGTACTTCTGTTTTATATTACAGACAAAACAGTGAGTCATCTTTAAAAGCTGCTAATTGATTGCGTTTGGATCATGTGACCCATTAGCATTTTGCGTCCTTTTCATGTATTGTATAGGAAGCAAACAAACAGAGAAAAGATGTAGTTGCAATAGAGGCAACAAGACAAACCTGTTTGTTTATTTATTTAAAGAAGAAAGAGACTATATTTAAGCAGTCAGCCTAAAATGTCCTCTTATTTAGTTCTTCATTTTTATACTACACATTCAGAAGAGTTCTGTATTCCTTTAAAGAGAGTTGCTCAATACAGAAGAACAGTCTTTTCTAGACAGATAAATGGCACAAGGCAGATAAAGTACAGTTCAACCTAACCTGCCATAGGGTTTACTTGCCCTTTGCAAATTTTTTTCATTTAGACCGAAATTTACCATTCCAGATCTCTGCTTCAGGCTGTTTTCTATGTATATAAATTCAATATTGTTGAAAAAATATCACCAGTTTCTGTGAACGGAACTAGGTAAAACCTGCTGATTTCTGTGCACGATTCCCCAACAAGCCTTTTGTGCAACTACAGTATAGATGTTCAGGTTTGACAGCTCAAGGACTTGCCCAGTGCTGCTAAGAAAACAAAAAATCACGTGTACATGGGGTTAGGTTATGAGGGTTTGATAAATTACCATGTGTGCAGGTCACTAGCAGATGCTTGCTAGTGGTTTACCTGCTGTGGCTATGCCCCAGCCCAGGGCTCAGAAAGACTTTTCTTGCAATTTCAGCTGTAACCAGAAGATGAATAGAAATTAAGGAGAAGCTTTCTCCTTCTCCTTTCTTCATGTAATGCACAGGTTGCTAGAGGAGAGAAAGCCAGCAGGAATTTGGACCCAGCCTGGAAGGAGAGATTCTTAAAAGTAACCTGGAAAGAAAAAAACTTGGGGAAGAGGACAGAGTTATATCAATTCATTTAAAAATATGTTACAAAATGAAAAGGAACAGCGAATAAAAACAAAAAAAGTCTCTGGAAAGTAAAGACAAAAATATTCAAAAGAGTCATTCCCATTTTTTTTTCTCAGAAAATCTGCCTTATTTTTTGAGATACAGATAAAACAGTAAATCAATGTGTCCTTTTTGCTAGGTGACAAATTCTCATTGAATGGGACATGTGGTTTTCACTCTGCTCTAATCAGCAATTTATGCCACATTTAGTGCTCTCTCAAGCTCTTTTGCTGTTCCTAAGTCCTTCACAACCTGCAGAAGATGAGGAAAAGGTGCTTTCTCTATTAAAGACCAAGAAATGGGGTAGAGAGAGTAGGAAAGAACATCCATTTATTTGGAGATTTCTCACTTTTCATAGAACCATAGAATCACCTGGTTGAAAGAGACCCACCAGATCATTGAGTCCAACCATTCCTATCAAACACTAAACCATGTCCCTCAGGACTTTGTCTAACTGTGTCTTGAACACCTCCAGGGAAGGGGAATCAACCACCTCCCTGGGCAGCCCGTTCCAGTGTCCAATGACCCTTTCTGTGGAAAACTTCCTCCTGATGTCTAGCCTAAATCTCCCCTGGCGGAGCTTGAGGTCATTCCCTCTTGTCCTGTCCCCTGTCACTTGGCAGAAGAGGCCAGCTCCGTCCTCTCCACAACCTCCTTTCAGGTAGTTGTAGAGAGCAATGAGGTTTCCTCTCAGCCTTCTCTTCTCCAGGCTAAACTCCAGCTCTCTCAACCATTCCTCATAGGACTCTCATAGGGCCTGTTCTCCAGCCCCTTCACCAGCTTCGTTGCTCTTCTCTGGACTCACTCCAAAGCCTCAACATCCTTCTTGTGCTGAGGGGCCCAGAACTGAACACAGGATTCAAGGAGCGGTCTCACCAGTGCTGAGTACAGAGAGAGAATAACCTCCCTGGACCTGCTGGTCACACCATTTCTGATACAAGCCAGGATGCCATTGGCCTTCTTGGCCACCTGGGCACACTGCTGGCTCATGTTGAGTCGGTTGTCAACCATCACCCCCAGGTCCTTCTCCTCCTGGCAGCTTTCTAGACAGACTTCTAGTCTGTAGTTCTGCATAGGGTTGTTGTGCCCCAAGTGCAGAACCCAGCATTTGGCCAGGTTTTTCACACATGTTGATCTGGTACTTTGTACCTTCACAATGGCACTGGTACTCACTTGTAGCTCTGACTGCCCAGCTTTTCTGCAAATCAGATATGAGGCTTGAGACAGGCTCTCAGAAAATAAGAAATGCATAGCAAAGTGGCAGGTCAGTGGCCTGCCTAGATTTTCTAAGAAACTTTAGCCCTGCACCCTCCTCTGCACAGAGAGCCTGAGATAGACATTCTGGGTTGGATAGTGTCACCCTCATTACTGATTGAAGACACAGTATTTATGGTCTCGCAAGGGGTCCTTGTTGTGGTATTTCATGGTTGGTCGGCAATAAACACAGTTGGCCCTGTGATTAATTTCTCGGATGCACTTATGTGACAGCTGGATTGGGAGCTGGCTTCTTGCATCCTATTTATGTGCCCAGTGCTAAAGTGGTTTGAATGCACCATGACCTAGAGGTGCCTCCAGAGTCAAGGTTGATCCACTAATATATAAAGACAGATCTCTCTAAGATTCTGGGTGACACCTTCCAGGCAGATAAATTCATTAAATTACACTGTCTTGCAAAACCACCTCATCACTAAGCCAAAGAACAAATTTTGAATTATCAAATGAAGTGTGACAGCTCTGCTAACACAAGAACACATTGTTATCTCAGGTGAATAAACTGAAAAATCTAATGTATCAGCTGGGGAAAAGAAGTCTTTCAAAGAATCTCCTGTTTCATGATACAATTCAGCAGAAAATCCTAACCTACCCTAAACGCAAAATTTGGAGCTGCAAAAAACAGAAACAAATAGCAGGATGCAATGAGGCATTTGCTCTCTAAGGGTGGAAAAATTTAAATATACAAAGTTAATTTCATTGCTGGGACGCAAGTATTATACTTGCTGTAAGGAAAAGGTATTGATCCAAAACCAGTTATAGCTCAACTTCATTTTTGGAATTCATTAGAAGTTCAGTGCTGTGTCTTAGGCTAAGAGGTAAACTGGTGCAGAGTGAGACCTTTAATATGTACTTTTGTTTTGGCCTTTAGTGTTACTTTAAATAGAAGGGAAGAGAATGTTTTCCCTCAGCAGTCCTTGTATCTTGCTGAGATTACTAGATCAGACCCTAAGAAAACTGGGATTTGAATGAACCATGTTATGCTCAGAATAAAAGTACAGAGAGACGATTCAATCATTTGATTGAAACAATTTAATCTTTTGATTTCAAAGCATGTTGAAAAATCAAGGAAGAATTAGAAGCTCTTCACCAGACAGCCAGAGAATTAGAGATAATAAGAAGCAGAATTCATCAGGTCAAGGTTTCCTACCTAACCTGAGGAAGGTATCTAGAAACAAGCTTCAGAACATTTGATGGTAAATACAGCTGTATGAAACTTTGGCAACAAAGCCCCAAACCGAGCAGGTAACTCAGCAGAATTTTGGTTTTTGTATAGCCACCACGCACAGTCAACACTCTCCAAAACATCCACCCGGGTTCAGAGACTGTCTCACAGCTTTGGGTTGTGGCTTGAGGAAAGCAGGGCTTAGTTTCAGTTGAACAGTCCTATTTTTAGTTTCCAGCAGACACTAGGCCAAACTCAGTGGTTTTGCATGGTTTCCATCCGAAAGCCAGCAAAAATCAGCCATTTCAGCTGATTTTTTGCTTTGAGTTTTTGGGGCAGAGGAGAGGAAAGAGGAAAGATTCATTCAAAAATTAAAGCAATGACCAAAAATAAGAACCTATGAACCTCACCAACCAAAACTACAAAAGGTTGACATAGAGTCCTGGGAACAGAAACCACGGCAATTTTCCTGTCTCCCATGATAAGCAGAGGCTATGTGGTGAGTGATAGTCTTGTAGGAGAATGTCTGAGAGAAACTCCACAAAAAGGAGGTAGACTGAATGGACAAGAAGCCAACTGATTGCTGCTGATGTTCTCCTGCATTAAGAACTTCTTCTGTAAAATCATCATCTCACCCATTACTCACTAGAAGCCCTTGCAGCCTGCACCTCTCAGCTGTGAAACCTCAAAGCATGCTAAGAGGAAGCCATGTGGTCTTCTCAGTGGTCGGAATAAAAATATAGGAAGCCTGGAGGTACTGAGCCACTGACTCAGAGTGTAACTGTAAGGAAGTCACTCCACCTTCTTGTGATTCAGCCATACTAGGCCAAATTAGCTAAAAAAGTAGGAATCACTAAAAAAAGTACCCACTCTGACTAACCTATTTGTTGAGTCATGATGCATGTGATGTCTCTGTAAGCTTTCTTGGCATATGAAGCACCTTTCCAAAAAGATAATCACCCTAGATAGCTCAGGTTCACGGTACTGGAAAGGGAGGTGTTTTTAAAAGCAACTACAAAATGACAGTATCTGTGGAGAAAAAACTGACCTACAAGTCCAGATGTCACTTTCCAAAGAGACCTCTGAAGTTACTGTAATTTTATTATTGCTCTGTTTCACTATATTCTTTTCTATCTCATCATCATTTTTCAAAGGCATGGAATGAAAGAAACCAGAATGAGAAATTACTGAAGTGTAATTGCTAAAATGGATGAAGTCAAGATATAGCTTTCGCTTTCCTTCAACTGGAAGAAAAATCAGTAAAGCTGGATTATATTATCATGCCTTTATCTTACATTTCTGCACTGGACGGTACACAATTTGGCAGGTATTAAAAAGAGCAGCAAAACTTTGGTGAGGAAAAAATTAAGTAAAATGGTGTTATGCACACAGCATAATGGTATGAACAGAAAATAGCTGAAAAGTGTCAATCCCATGCTTGTCCTCTGATTCCTGAAGTATTCTCCCAAAGCCTTGAGTCCATTTCCCGTATAATGCACAAAGACATGGTTGGACTCGATGATCCGGTGGGTCTCTTCCAACCTGGTGATTCTATGATTCTAATGAAATGGGGGCAGACACAAAGGCTGTATTCATAACAGATAATGAAATGCAGGCTGAGAACTGAATTAAGATTCACAGGCACCATGACATTTTCCTCTGACTTAAGAGGAGTTCAGACACAAAAGACATCTCTAATGGGCTGAGGAACAGAAGAGCTATGGATGCCAACTGTAGGATGCTCTTGCTTATCCTGGCAGGTTACAAACAAAAGCATTTCACCACATCAAGGGACCAAAACTGCCCAGTATTACACTTGCCAAAGAGTGTAAACAGCAGCAGAACCATGTGCCCTCTTCTGCTTTGTTTTTACGACCATAAATTTGAGGCAGTGCAGAAAAAAAACACTCTTTAGCTCATTAATACAAAACGTCAGTCTTTCTCAAGGAGTCTGGTTTTATACCTTATCAATGGATATAATTGTATTGTACAGTTGTCAAATAGGAATATTATTCAGGGAAACTTCCTAATTTCTTTCGATAAGAATGGAAGTTAGAAAAACATACTACACCACATGCATGTTAGTTGAACACATTAAGAGTCAAACAATTCATCCCATGCCCAAGTAAAACATAGATGATGTAGGTGGAAATCACAAAAAGCTGATTCAGGTGGAAAAGGACCTTTGGATGCCATGTAGTATAACCCTAGATCATCTAATTCCCCAAACACAGCAGGACTGGTTCTGATGTTAGGTTAGGTTATCCAGCTGATTTTTTTTAATATCTTCAAGGATAGAGATTGCAAAGCTGCTACGGAAAATCTCTTCCACCTCTTAAAAAACCTTATGAAATCATTTTTCCTTACGTTGTGTTGCCACATCCCTTTCTGCAGCTTGGGTCTGCTGCCCCTTATGTTCTTGCTGTGTATGTCTGAAAAGGGTCCAAGGGTCCAGTATCATCTTTTTACATTCCCTACTAGGCTGGTGGTTGCTGCCCCTAAAAACATCTCTTCTCAGGCTGAATATGTCAAGCTTACTGAGCTTCCCCTTGTACATAGTGTGCCCCAGTCCCAGCCACTCCAGTAGCCCCTCAGGCTTTCTCCACTTTCTCAACAAATCTTCAGCCCTGCTGTGAGTTGTGGCTCAGTCATAGTCAACACTGAATCACAGGAAGATTCAGGCTGAAAGGGACCTTCAGGTTTGGGTGCTGGTGTGGGTCCTGCCCTCTCGTGAGCAGCAGCAATCACTGATATCAAGGCAACAAAGGTAAAAAGCCTTATTCTAAGGTAGAAATTTCTTAAATACGCTTAGATCCTGACACTTCCCATAGCTGCTCAAAACCTCCCTGCCTTCATCTGCATGCCTGAACACAAGATGTAAGATCTTTGTATTTTAAAGTATTGGTAGCATGTGTATTACTCTGTGGTAGTCTATTTATAGCTTAGTAATGCTTGCAGCACCGGTCTCTTTGTACTGCTTGCTGGCCTTGTAACCTGGCTGTTGCCCAGGACGATGTTACTGGAAGAGAGTGGATATCCTGGCTATGCTTTGAGAAGTGGCCAGCTGAATGCAGTAAAGAACATAACAACATGGACCTTTGCCCTTCCCAAATTGTAGGGCTGGCTTGGCTGCAGTTTGATTCCCAGAGTATTTCTGCTTCCATTTACCTCATCTCAGAGGCAGAGTGGAGGAAAATTCCTGGTCATATACACACTCATGGAAGCAACTAAGCCGGACCTTTCTCCTGACACTATCAAAACATCTAAACCAGAACTAGATGTGCAGGTTGAGAGAGCTAACTTCCATCCATTGCAGGGACTGAAGAAGCTGGAGATCAGGAGTGTTCCACCCTCCCAGTTAAGCCTGAGGGGACTGCCCACGCTTCGAGAGCAATGCTGCAGACTAGCACACCATGTCAGGTGGACTCATCATCTCATTTCTCCCAGGGTCTCATTTTCATCTTGCCTTCCATTCCTTCCCCTGTCTGCAAGAAATAGAAATCTCTTTTTCCATCTTTCTTGAACACCTGTTCCTCTGGACTCATCTTCTTTCTTCATTCTGTTCTTACGAACAGTTAACCAGCCTAATGTTTACATGATGAGACAGGTAACACAAATCCCACAACAGTGCTTATACCTCACGGTGGTCCCAGAAATTCTAGAAGAGTTTTCAGTCATGCTTTTTTCCAGGGCAAGGACTCCCACAGTTGCTTTTGTTGGCATTAATGCAGCTTTTAGCTGCCCAAGAAGCACAAAAAGCATATGCACAGCAGAGAATCACGTCCCACGTATTTATTTAGTAAATTAAAGATCTTACATTAGTTAAAAAGACACAAATGTCAAGGGGAAAAAGGACCGCATAGCATAACTCTCAGAAATAGTCAGATTCCAATTACTGTAATTATATCTTTCAAAGGTAAGGTATGAAAATTATCACTTAAACGAGAGAACAAGGAAAGCAGTGAGAACAGTACCTTATTTCTCATCTTATCTTTGTCTCCCTGCTATTGTGCTGAATTGCCATGATTACATTTTGTTAAAATCTTTTCATTTTTCTCACCACTCTCTGAGGATGTGAGACTGGATGAACAAAGCAAGGTTATCAACCCAAATTCAATTTCGTAAACTCGTAGAGGGAAATATTTATGAAAATGCAGACTTCAGAAAGATCAGATTCCTGCCTACCTTTCCTTTATGTGTTTGATAAGTGCATGAACAAGTGCAGGTGCTTTGGTGTTAGGGTACTTTTTAATTGGAGGGGGAGTCAGGGTGTAGCCTCCCACAGAAGGAAGTTCTATTTCTTAAATCATGCTGCCTTCTCCGGATTTTTCCTCTTCTTCCTGCCCCTCTCCATAAAGCATCCTTATGATTTATGGCTCTTCCTTTTGTTGAGGAGTTATGGGTGGATCCAGCTTTCATCAAGCCATTTCTGCAAAGGCCTTTCACAGGTAATGTGTTCCTGCACTGGCTGCCACTGAGATCCCCATCAGCTCCTGCTCTTCTCCCGAATATACAGTGTCTCCTGCAGCATAAGTTACCCTTCATATAGCCTCATGCCATTAAATGTTGTCTCAAGCAGTGAGAGCAATACTTTTCTCTTTGTTCTTTTTTTTTTTTAAAAAAATGGATGACACCAAAATTACTCAGGATAAATTTTCCCAGCAAACTCACTTGCTCAAGTCAATATAAAGCCTTCATCCTTCTCAACAGCTCGGAAACCTTCTGTAGACTTAAGTCCATGAAGTGCAGAGCAGGGAGTCCATTTCATATCCAGTGGTCATAAGGCAGCCTCAGAATTCAGGAGTTGGGCACAACATGGCAATGCCTTCCCTGTGGCAGAGCTTTTAAGAAGGGTGTTACCTCTGAGCCTCTGTCACTCTAAAGGAAACCACAGGCAGATTCACTCTCATTTTCTCTTTTGGTGGCAAGATTGAGGCCTCTTGGGAGAGGAGGAAACTAAGGGGAAAGGAGATATGGTGAGAAATAATGATGGGGAGCAAAGAGAGGTAGGATTGTGAGGGTTAAGTGCTGATGTATGAATGGGAAGTTTGCAAGAGGAGGTCACCAAGCAAAGCATCTCTGACAGCATCCATCATGCACAGAAGGCAACTGGGTTGGTGGCCACTGGCTGACAGTGTCCCACCTGTATATGCAATTGGACAAGGGAAGGAAGCTAACTCTACACACCTGGTCATGGCTATATCCTTGCTGGGAAATTTGTTTTTGCTGACAGCACAGACAGACAGCTTGATGCAGGCCAGAAGGAGGCAGATGATGATGCCCTGTGACTTGAGGAGGCCTGGCATAGGGAAGGCACAGATGGAGAGGTGACTTTTTAGCAAGAGGTGGTGGGGTAGCTTTGAGAAGGACTTCAACGCCATGTCCTTGGGTCAAGCACGTACCCAGTCCCTGTTTAGCTTGGAGACACCTGAGTCAGGAAGGCCTGGAGATCTAATGTTCTCATCTCATCTGCCCTGCAGAGGATTTTCTGTCCATTTGATGCCCTCTGCAAGCAGACCAAGCCTGGTCAGTGGGAATCATTGGGGTGGCTGGTCAAATCTTGCATGAGGATAAAGGAAAGGAGAGAGCAAGGGCAAGCATGCAAAAGTCTGCGTGGAGGAAAGATGCCCTCTGCCACTGTCTGCTGGTGAGTAAGGGAAGCACCATCAGTGATACTACCAGCAGAAATCCTCAGATTGTGTTTGTATGCTCCTAATCCCTCCAGATGACTTCTGGGGAATTCACAACTGCACATAATCTAACGTGGAAATGAGACTGAACTTAGAACAAACATAGCAAGATATCTGTTTTGTTGTGAAAACCCTCCTCTGGTATATTATTCATACTTGTCTACCTCTAGTGAAAGCACTGAGAAGAAAAGACTTGGTGGAATGAGGCAACTATATGAATTTGGTTCCCTAATGAAAATAATTTATAGAATAACCAATGACGAAGGCAGAAGCAGAATTATTAAGATTGCTTCGGACTTTGATGGAACAATTTTATGACGGAATTTAAGTCTCTTTTTGAAGCAGAAATTTGTAGTCATGAACACTGCATTTCAAGGTAATTCTGCTTAAATTAAATCAGACAGCATTGAACTCTCCTTGGAACTTGTTAAATTAGTGGCAGAATACTTTAGCAAAACCTTTTTTCCTCTCTTCTAAACTGTGTTAAGTGTGGAATTCATGCTTTCAAAACAAATATGCAATTTAAAAATTCAAAGACTTGAGACTCGTACAGAGCACTTAGCTTCTCCAGTAATGCCAGACAACTCCTACGTTCACTAGGTCAGGGTAATATGGGTCAAAAAAGAAAAAAAATTGAGGTAAAAGTTCATTTATAAACCACAGATATAATCTTTAAAACAAATAAAAGTATAAATGTGAAGAACTGAATTCCAAGCAGACAAGACCAAGATGAAAATGAGGTGCATATTTTGGATAACCATTTAAATATCTTCTTCACGGATGCAGTAATTTTTTTTTTAAAGTCTTGAAATAAAGGATGTGTGTTTTCTGAGAAGTTATGTTTTGGCACAGCAAGCAATGATGACCTTAACACAGAAATCTTTAAGCAAATTTTTCTGCTCTTTCTTTGTTGGAGCTCAGACCTAAGGATAATAACAGCTACATTCCAGCCTTACTGTCTTTGAATCGTTGCATATAGATGTATGTGTGCAGAGTGTATCTAAAGCTCTCCACCTAGTGGCAATTGTTACAGAGCTGTATCGGGTTGCTCATTTGATCGAGGTTCAGCAAGATTGTTACTGTGCACTATACATGTACTGCACATGTAGATATAAAGCAGCACTACCTACACAAAGCCAATTTCAACCCACTGTGGAACATGGCCTTTTCTAACTGCTTCCGTAGAGCTGGCATAGGTGTATTTACTGCCTTTTCCTATTGCTGCCAATAATTATACGGAGAAAAATCCCACTAAAGATTCATAGAATCATAGAACAACCAGGTTGAAAGAGACCCATTGGATCATCGAGTCCAACCATCCCTATCAAACACTAAACCATGTCCCTCAGGACCTCATCTACCCGTGTCTTATACACCTCCAGGGAAGGTGAATCAATCACCTCCCTGGGCAGCCTATTCCAATGCCCAATGACCCTCTGCGTGAAAAACTTCCTCCTAATGTCTAGCCTAAATCTCCCCTGGCGGAGCTTGAGGCCAATCCCTCTTGTCCTGTCCCCTGTCACTTGGGAGAAGAGGCCAGCTTCCTCCTCTCCACAACCTCCTTTCAGGTAATTGGAGAGAGTAATGAGGTCTCCTCTCAGCCTCCTCTTCTCCAGCCTAAACAACCCCAGCTCTCTCAGCTATTCTTCATAGGGTCTGTTCTCCAGCCCCTTCACCAGCTTTGTTGTTCTTCTCTGGACTCACTCCAGAACCTCAACATCCTTCTTGTGCTGAGGGGTCCAGAACTGAACACAGGATTCAAGGAGCGACCTCACTAGTGCTGAGTACAGAGGGAGAAGAACCTCCCTGGACCTGCTAGTCACACCATTTCTGATACAAGTCAGGATGCCATTGGCCTTCTTGGCCACCTGGGCACACTGCTGGCTCATGTTCAGTCGGCTGTCAACCAACACCCCCAGGTCCCTCTCCTCCTGGCAGCTATTCATCAGTTTCCTCACAGCATTCTCACCTACAAGTGCCTTTCCTTTGAGGTAAGCAAGCTTTCTGAATCCTTGTTAATGTGGATGCCTAAACTTTGGAGCCAGTGCAGGCAGAATAATGGGACACAAAGGTATGAGACCAAAGATCCTTGCCAGATCTGTGGACCCATTTTTCTAAAAAGCACCTTTACAAGGAGCCATGTGAGGGAAGAGAAAAAAAGGGAGCAAGGCTACAGGGGAAGAAATAAACATTTCTTATCCAAAATCTATAAATCAAACAAAGCCCTTCTGCAGTTCCATCATGGTCACTGAGCTGGTAAAGGCTAGGTCTAGAGATGTGCCAGAGAGCATAGGATTAATATTGCTCCTTCATCGGTATTTTCAAAGTGGATTTTTATATAGCTGGAGGATAGAGGTGGATCACTGACCAAAGCTAAGAATGTGTCTCACTCTCACTCTAGTTACAAACAGGTATTCCATATAGGTGCTTGGCAAGCACGGTCACAAGTGCTACTCTTCACTCTTCTTCTCCAACAGAGGTAGAGTGACGCCTGGATTTGGTGGGAGACAGCCCCAGAGAAGGAGCAAAAGTCCCTGCAAACTCTGCAGTCTCACAGGTTTTTAGCCAATTTTTATGCAACTGATGGTTGGATAACTTGCATATTTTCCAGCTGTTTGATTGGAATTTTCCCCCCTCTGCTCTCCAGCTCATGGGTTTATATACTGGTCAGATGCTCCCAGTCTGGGACTGCTTAACTTGCCCCTCTCTGCTTCCTCACTGTGCTGTTTCTCCATAAGTCAAGTTGCCATATGCCAGTCACGCTTTTCTAAACTGCTGCCTTACGCTTTTTTTAACATAAATATAATCTCATACCACCTTTACATGCTCCCTTACTAGCTTGCTGCATGACTGGCTGAGAAACAGCAAGAGCATTGAGAACATTTGTTTGTATCAAGGAGCATAAAAGTACCCCACTCTGACTCCATTTAGGAGCAGAGTGAGAAATAATTGACAGCTCTACTAGAAGAGAACTACCTCCCTTCCCAGTGCTACAGGCAGGACCCACGTAAATGTATTATCATCAAAAAAGTCCAATTTCAAAATCAGGTACAGTCAGGAAAAGTTAAGACTCAAGAAGGCAACTCTGCTGATGAGTCCTAACTGCCTAACCTAGGAGATGAGGAACCTCCTTCGGCAATTTCTCTACTTTGCTCCTGCCTTTGTGTTTCTCTTCATTGACCCTAAAGGGAGAATGGATTCCTTGACACCTAATTTTGGGCAGATGAATACTGTCCTAGACTGCAGGGACCTTGATCAAAACATTTAGAAAATGTGTCCGGATGGCAGACAGGCAGAATTTGCTGCACAATATTTTTTTGTGAGCTCTACACTGTAAAATAAAAAAATTTATTCAATGTGTTAATTCTTTTAGAATTTTGTTTCTGGAACTATATAGCAAGTATT
Source organism: Coccyzus lansbergi (assembly GCA_033558105.1). Taxonomy (NCBI): domain Eukaryota; kingdom Metazoa; phylum Chordata; class Aves; order Cuculiformes; family Coccyzidae; genus Coccyzus; species Coccyzus lansbergi. The sequence continues at coordinate 888,388 of JAUMJK010000869.1, forward strand.
TTGTCCTTTGCCTAAAAACAATAATTTGATACAAAGACATGAGATATAGAAACCCATATGACTTAAGAAATATAAAGAAGTAGAGCTTTAAATATTATTTTAAAATGGAAGAAATGTAAATATCAGAGGCAATGTCAATCTAACATTGGCTGTTTTTTTCTTAACACGACAAAACCAATGAGTAAAAAAACAGATTAAAAGCAGAATGAGAAAAGAAATACACGTTGGTTATTTCAGAACAAAACTGTTCACTTCTTCTACCTTCTTTCTCCAAGATGAAAATAAGTGCTCCTGCTGCAATAACATTTGGACATCCAGAAATCTCATGACCAGCATTTACCCTTTGCAGATCTGTGCAGAAGTGCATAAACAGGGCATGATTCAGTAGATGGAGGCAGGTTTTTTTTCTTGCCATCGGTCCCTCCTAATGTTTGAGCTTTAGGATAACTATGTGGCTTGACATTTCCACTCTGATGACAGATAAAAGAAGTTATGCTTCTGAGAACTATTGCTTCTTTGAGGCAGTGCCTCACCCTTCCCTGCACACACATGATCCTTCCCTTTGAGCTATGAACACATGTACAAGTAGCAGATAGCTGCTGGGACTTTTGCACGAAACGCATCTTGGCTGCCTTTTGACCTGCTTCTGCTCTCTTTAAACTCAACAGAGAAATTCCCCTTAATTCTATACAAGCGGGAACTAACTTGCTGACATCTTTCATGTGCATTTCTTGGGTGGCCTGGTTTTTATTGTTGGCTCTGAGGGGGTTCCCTGGTCATCTTAAGCGCTAAGATCTGTGAGAGCATCCATCGATTTTGATCTTGAAGTTTACAAGGGGTCAAAACACAGCTTCTTTCACAATATACAGACTAAAAATTAAAAAATAAGGAGAAAAAAACCAAGAGCGGAAGGGAAAGATATAGATGGTATTTCAGCCCCATGGAGTGTCTATTGCTTAGTTTTTCTCCAGTTTTTCCCACTGTTTTTATTCTACATTTTAGTTAGTCAAGAGAATTTCTGTATGTATATTGTTCATTTACTAGTTTCTCAACCTAAAAATATGAGATTTTCATTTCAACCTATGAAGTTGCTGTGCTGTTTTTTTCTTGAAAAAGGGAAGTGGCATATATTGGGTTCTTATTGTACATATTAGAAAACAGCAAGGAGGAAAGAAAATTGCCTGGAAACCTAAATGGGAAGGGAAGACAATGGCTAATTAGCAAGACACTGGATAAAAAGAAGGAACCAGTTACATTTCTGAGCTGGCAGAGGGCTTGCCTCATTAAAAGCCACAAGCATTAGGAAGGCAAGGAAAAAGTCTTGAGATCCAGGTTCAGTGGAAATTCAGCTTGCAAAGCTTACGTGCTAGCCTCAAGTTTTGCATGTGGTTGTATCTTCCTCTAAACATAAACCATGTGAAAGTTGCTGATCAATTTTGCGCACAGGTAAATTATCAATATTTAGTAGCAAGTAAACCTCCCTTTATGAATCTGAACCAGCTTGTCAAAAGTCAAAGAACTTTTGTGGAAAGCAAATAATTGAAAATTATAACTGTACATGAAAACAGTTCATGCTTCTAAAAGAGAAACTTACAAGTGGGTTCTTGAAGATAAAGAGAATGTTACCGAGTCAGAGGATATTATAGCTGAAAACTGGCATCACATAATAGGTTCAAGTGTCCACCCCTGAAATCCTTTTATAGTGCTTCTAATATTTGCTTCGTAGACAGAATGTATTTGTTCACCTGGGAAATGTTAATGTCCCATCAGGTACGGTACTGTAACAACTGGTACTGTTGCCATTAACATGAAAGAAAAAAATGAGGATAATGAGACATTCTGGACATTTTTCATACTGGGAATCTCACCTCAGTGAAACACAAAAAGGGGAATTGAAAATATTTATTCAAACACCTCCCTCTGGATATTGAAACATGAAAGGTTCATTATGCACTGCTGTAATTGCAGCAAGAGAGGACAATTTAAAGTAGCTAAAAAAATTAATTTTGACAAAAATGCGCGATTGTTCCCTGACTACATAATAGCTATGCACATGGGAGGGGGGGAAAAAAAGCCTTTTCTAATAGCAGTTAAATCTTCATTTAGAAATTAAAGAAAATAGGATAATGGGCACAACTTGCATGTAGAACCATTCAAGGATGTAGTGGGCAGTTCAGTGGAGCTCTTAGTTCAGATAATAAAAATAAATTGAGGAAGAGAAGAGAATCTGTCTTAAACTCTTGACATTCAAATTTCAGCACACTACAGAAAACACCACTGGGGAGGAAAAAAGAAGCAGTTACCCTCCTCTCATAGGACATTTACAAAGTCATTGAGATCTTGAACCTGCCCTTATGTTGCATTGTTTGATAGGACAGAAATGCCCCAGCATTTCCAAAGCTTCCCAGGCACTACTTTGGTCCTAGGAACCAAATACCACATGAACTTTGTGCTAAGACTACAGAAAACTTTGGGTTTTGAATGTGAGCTTCAAAGCAAGCTTCTTCAAGAAAGGCTGAAGTCACTTGTTCATTCAAAAGATGAGAAGGCTATCAATCCTCGTCCTAGGGGAAATCTGACTTCTTGTAAGCCATGGCAAGAAATAACTGTAGTTAGTCTCTGGAAGCTACAGAGTTTTTTATGTTCCTTCATATTGTAAATGCAGATTTTCCTCCTGAAACAGTAAAAGTGCATCCTTTACTGGATGGTTAAATCAAATAAAACAAACAAAAGTGCAAATTTTTGAAACAACTAGACATGAATATATATTCAGTTGCTTAAACACAGATGTCTGGTGATATTCCAGACTCTCTATAGCACATGACACATGCACATGGTTAGCAGATATGTCGAAGGATTTATGGGTCACCTGTACACCACTGGATCCACAGATGGAGGACAAGCACAGTAATGTAAAATAACATCTGACGTCTATGTTTAGGCAACTAATCTCACACTAATACTCTGTGGGGGTACTTGATAACTTTGGTCTATTCTTTACAATGATGTAAAGCTGATGAAACTAGCTGTTGCTAAAAATCTGTTTACATCTAAAGGACTGTAAAATGAAAGGATGTTTTATTACTCAGTAGTGCAGCATCTCAACTTTCATGTTCCTTTGTTTTCCTCAGAGTTGCCTTTTTCATGGCCGAGGAAGAAATCTGCTTACTCACAAAAGTTGTTCGTTTATTTCAGTGCCCTGAGGAGTAAGCACCCAGTACAACTATGTGTGTTTTAAGCTTCATATCCTTTTGTAGATAGATAGGCAGTGAAAAAACAGAGTGCATTTTGACTAGGGAGGGTGGAAAGGGAATGCAACAACATTGAGGTGCAAGATTTTTTTGAGGTGAAAATTCCATGATC